>APFE031185373.1:37772-71243 GCA_000404065.3 Pinus taeda
AACTGTCCAAATCTATGGTCAACCCTTGACTAACGCTCTAGTTGACCTGGGAGCTGCAATCAACATTTTGACAACCTCCACCTGCCAAAAGCTTGGCATCACGTCAGTAGAACCTACCTCTACTCTGTTAGAATTGGCAGATCGATCTGTAGTTCGACCAGAAGGTACTCTGTATGATGTCATGGTTTCCGTAGATTCCTGGGAGTATCCCACAGATTTCCTGGTAATTAATCCTAAAACCCGGCTAGATGGACATCCGTTAATCCTAGGCAGACCCTGGCTTGCTACTGCCGATGCCTACATTGGCTGCCGGTAGGGCAACATGACTATAACCAAAGGACCTGATGTTAAAAATTTAATCTTATATCCTCCAGCACAGCCAAGCCTGCCAATGATTAAAACTAACCCTTATCCTGTGTCATATCTTACTAACAATATCAGATCTCCATTAACTATACAGAAGGCTTTAGACTTTAAAGATCAAACAGAGGACGACGCCATTAACAGTTTTATTAGTTGAACCGAAGCTAGAGCACATATGCATTGTTTTACGATAGAAGCAGCATTTGACAGTGAGCTAGAAGAAGATCCTTTAAAAGATCCACATGACCAAACAATACCAGTAACTGTTGTTGCCAATAGCAAACTAGTGGAAATTGAACCTGGTAAAACTCTGAATATTAACGCCAACCTTACATCAGATCAAGAAACAAAGCTTGTTAATGTGTTGCAAAAATACAAGGATGCATTTGCGTGGGATTACCCTGACATGAAGGGGATTGATCCTCAATTATGCACCCATCACATCTATATAGAGAAAGATGCAAGACCTGTCCATCAGCCACAGAGAAGACTCAACCCTCACTTAAAAGAAATAGTCAAAGACGAACTTCAGAAACTCTTAGACGTTAACTTTATTTACCCTATTTCTGACAGTAAATGGGTCTCTCCCTTGGTGGTAGTACCCAAGAAAAGTGGAAAATGGAGGATCTGCGTGGATTACAGGGAGTTAAACAAGGCTACACAGAAGGATCACTTCCCCCTCCCATTTATAGACCAAGTATTGGTCACGTTAGCAGGGAAGAAAATTTTCTCTTTTCTGGATGGCTTCAGTGGATATAACCAAATCCAAATTGCCCCTGAAGACCAGGATAAAACTACCTTTACGTGCCCCTGGGGAACGTTTGCCTATCGAGTATTACCCTTCGGCCTATGTAACGCCCCTGCTACATTTCAAAGGGATATTCTCAGTATTTTTGCAGATCTAATAAACGATGGACTTGAGGTGTACATGGACGACTTCACACCGTATGGGGATAAATTTGATCCAGCTCTGGTTACCTTGGAAAAAGTCCTACAACGTTGCATTGCTACCAGACTCTGCCTAAGCCACGAAAAGTGCTACATGATGATGACGGAAGGGCTCATTCTAGGGCACTACATTTCAACAGCTGGCATACAGGTAGACCCTGCTAAAATTCAGATTCTTCTGCTCATCCCTACCCCCACTACTCAAACAGAGGTACGTAGTTTCCTTGGATTTTCTGGATATTACAGACGGTTCATAGAACATTATTCACAAATTGCAGCACCTCTATATGACTTAACTGGTAATGTTTATTTCTTGTGGACAGAGAAATGTGACCAGGCTTTTGAAGAATTGAAAAAGTTGCTGTCAATAGCTCCAGTCCTTCAAGGACCAAACTGGAATTTGCCATTCCAAATCTCATCTGATGCCTTGGATACAGCAATCGGTGCAGTCCTAGGACAAGAAGAGGATAAGAAGCCATACGCTATTTACTATATTAGCAAAAATTTATCCTCTGCCGAACTCAATTATACTGTTATTGAAAAGGAATTCCTGGCTGTAATTCATGCTGTTAATAAATTTAGGCATTATATTACAGGTTATCCTGTTGTGTTATATACAGATCATTCTGCTATCAAATATCTAGCAAACAAACCTATCACGAATGCTAGAGTAACTCGATGGTTGATCTTGTTGCAGGAGTTCGACATCACAATTAAGGATCGACCTGGCAAGGAGAACCCTGTAGCCGACTTCCTTTCAAGAATACCCAAATCAATCGAAACAGCAATAGTAGAAGATCAATTCCCCGATGAACATTTGTTTGCTATTGCTATTTGAACACCCTGGTATGCTGATGTTGCCAATTACCTTGCAGTGGGTAAGTTACCAAAACACCTAACCCCTCAAGAACGAAAGCAAATTGTTCAAAAAAGCACTCGATTTTCGTGGATTGGAGACCATTTATTCCATATAGGGGCAGACATGCAAATCAGGAGGCGTATTCGAGAGGATGAGATCCTAGACATCTTAAAAGCTTGTCATAATGGACCATGCGGGGGGCACTTTACCGACAAAAGAACAGCACATAAAGTACTACAGGGAGGATACTATTGGCCTACAATTTTTAAGGACGCGAAAAAGTTTGTACAAGCCTGTGACAGCTGCCAGCGAGCAGGAAAACCTGGTCAAGCTGATGAAATGCCCCTGAGACCACAAGTGGTTATTGAGCCATTCGAACGATGGGCTCTCGATTTCGTCGGGCCCATTAATCCACCATCAAACCAGAGGACATACATCCCGGTAGCAACAGACTATGTTACTAAATGGGTTGAGGCTGAATCATTAGCTAGGGCTACAGAAGATTCGGTAATACAATTTTTGTTCCATTTGTTTGTACGTTATGGACTTCTGAGAGAAGTAATCACAGATGGTGGACCACAATTTGTTGGAAATAAATTAGCTGCAACACTTAACAACTATCATATCCAACATAAGATCACTACTCCCTACCATCCGCAGGCAAATGGACAAGTAGAAAACAGTAACAAGATAATTGAATCAATCTTAACAAAGACTATCGCATCACACAGGCGTGATTGGGCTGCTCGGCTACCTGAAGCACTATGGGCTTATAGAACCACATGGAGAAGTACGACAGGCTATTCACCTTATCAATTGGTGTTTGGGAAACAACCAATCTTTCCTATCGAATTTGAGATCCAAACACTACGAATTGCACAAGAGATCGGTTTAGATCTGAATGAGGCACAAATCAATCGACTACGACAAATCAACGAATTGGATGAGATTAGGCTCTCTGCATTACAAAATACAGCATTAATTCAATAGCAGCGAGCTAAGTGGCATGATGCACTTATAAAGAAAAAAGTCTTCCATGAAGGAGACTGGGCTCTATTATACGATTCTCGGTTCCAGGATTTCCCAGGGAAACTCTAGACTCGCTGGCTAGGACCATATGAGATCCAGAAGGTGCACGACAATGGGACCCTCACTCTGATCACAATTGACGGTTCTGGACATACGTTCAAAGTAAATGGCCACCGAGTTCGTCTCTATCGAAGACCTCTTACTCGGGAATCCTTTCGTCAACAGCTACAGCAAGATACTGATTTGGAGATCTTAGGAGAGGAAGCGAAATCTTCCTCACCTGTAACTTAAGCAACTAGTTTTTCATAATTTGTACATAACATCCTGTACATATTTTTTTTTTCATCTTTGTTTGCAGTATTTTTTGTTACCTTATTTCGCACAACACTTGTTGATTTTGTTGTTCCTTTTTAAAAGGAACAGCACTGGTTTGATTTTGCTGTTCCTTTTTAAAAGAAACAGCACTGGTTTGATTTTGCTGTTCCTTTTTAAAAGGAACAGCACTGGTTTGATTTTGCTGTTCCTTTTTAAAACGAACAGCACTGGTTTGATTTTGCTGTTCCTTTTCAAAAGGAACAGCGCTCGCGTGATTTTGCTGTTCCTTTTCAAAAGGAACAGCACCTTTGGAATTTTTTGCTGCTCCTTTGCGAAAAGGAACAACACTTTTTGCTTTGTTGTTCCTTTGCGAAAAGGAATAGCACTTTTCGCTTTGCTGATCCTTTGCGTGTGGATTTTTGCTGTTCCTTTGAAAAAAGGAACAACGCTTTTGTGTTTTGGAATTTTTTTGCTGTTCCTTTGCAAAAAGGAACATCACCTTTTGTTTCGCTGTTCCTTTGCGAAAAGGAACAACATTTTTTGTTGTTTTGCTGTCCCTTTGCGAAAAGGAACAGCATGTGTGGATTTTTGCTGTTCCTTTGCGAAAAGGAATAGCACGTGTGGATTTTTGCTGTTCCTTTGTGAAAAGGAACAGCATGTGTGGATTTTTGCTATTCCTTTGGAAAAAGGAATAGCACTCTTTGTGCTTTACTGTCCCTTTGTGAAAAGAAACAGCACTCGTGGATTTCTTTTTCCAAAATACAGAATTTGGCTAATTCTGCTATTTCTTTTCCATAAGATAAGTCATTTACATGCTTCTCTCAGAGAGGACGCCATCAGAACCTTTCTGCTCCTATTGGGACGTTTAGCGATTATGCTCTCCTAAATCCTTTAGATATAGCAATGACATTATGCAATGAACATAAAGAATGATATACCGAAACTAGCATATCATAAATCATTATTATTTTAACAGTCAGTGTATATAAGAAGACAAGAGGAGGGACATTAACTTTCGTCTTCACTGTCATTATCTTATTCCCGAACCGTGGTTTGGTAATTTTTATCATGTCGAACTCCCTAAAAACCTTCTGATCATTACTGAGGAATATGAGCAAACGATTTATATCTGTTTGTTGGGATCGTAAGACTTCTTCCACCATTCCCTGCTCTTAAGGAGTGCGGAACCACCCTTATGTGTAATTGAACAAAGAAAAGCGTGCTGCAAAAGAAAAATAAAAGAAAAAAATAAAAACAAGATATGAAATTGTCAAATGCAGGATAGGGGGTCTCATTCAGAGCCAGCCTACCATGATCATAAGGATGGAAGCGAAGTGGCATTCCCATTACGGCCACCACACCAGGGATATGGTCCAAAGGTAAAATAACAAGCAAACCTTGGAATAGGAGGTCTCATCACGAGCCGGCCTGACCACGTTTCGTGCCTACCTTGTGAATGGCATTATGATTATCTGGTCACCAAGCCAACATAATGGCCTGCATTTTGTCAAAGCACTCTTCAGAAGATACACAAAGGATAATGGTTCCGGAGGGTGAGATAAACAACTTTGCCAAGGTTATGAACACCTGTTGGCAGCAGAGCTCTGTTAATGGCATTGGAGTCGTAATATTTACACCAACAGGTATGATATTAAGTCTGTTTGTCTTTTATATCCTTTGTATATATCATATGTCACACCCTGATGTAATTATCGCATGAACATTATCACCACTCATGGCAACGGTATTGACAATGACTACTGGAGACCTGGTACAGTTGACAGACGTCCAACCCCTCGGTTCCTCATTATATTACACTGGCTTATCTAAAAAAGCGATCCACCTTTTTGCCTCGCTTTCGATACTCCATTGTCTTTTTACAACATGGCATAATTCTACTTGCTGTACTTTATGATTTGACTCCCGATTGGCTGCTGCTCCTCTCTTTGATGGCTGGGGGCAGCCTATCAGATCGCGGGGGGGAGGTAACCTCATTACTCCAATGGTTACGTGGCTGCACACCATTCCAGCAAAATAATGGCACAATTTAACGGTATGATGATCTCATTCTACGGACTGCCATCCACGATCTTTTTCTTTGCTACATACTCTGCGAAGATCCTTCCTAAATTTAGCATCGACTATCCTCTCTGCTTGGTAAATACTGCAAACAGTTGCTGTTTCATTCCTGAATCTATTTTTGGAGTACGCTATGGGTGGGAGGACGATCCGAAGTGAACCACGCAAGCTGACCGCGTCTGCTGCTGCCCGCGAAATTCTGGAAAATGCAGGATGGTTGAATTACTTCAACCGCCTGCAAGAATCGAATGAGACTGTAGCGTTGGAATTCCTGCAAAATTTGCAGGAAAGCCACTCTATAGTCGGAGGGAAGAGGATAGGAGTAACGGAGGACATTATCGCAGAAGCATCAGGATTACCAGCTGTTGGACCTAGATGGAAGCTGAAGAAGGAAAGACTGCAGAAAGTAATGGAAATTTTCTAAGGCGAAGGCAAAAGTCTGACAGTCAAAGGGAAAGGAGTTCTGTCGACAGCACTGGGGGAACCCTGGACTGAGCTGGCGAAGATAGTGCAGAGCTATATCACCTGCGAAGGGAGAAAAGATGTGGTAAGGGCTCGTCACTTAAAAATTCTAGCTATTTTAAAGGGAAAATGTTCTGTAAATCTCCCTGCCCTTTTAAATTCGTTATTACATGATGCGGCCCGAAGCTTGAAGAAGGCTCAGCACACAGATACGGTTGTTAGCCATCACGGACTGATTCGGCTAATAATAAGCCACAGTCTTACCCAACAGCAAGGCACCTGGGAGGAATTGGTCGAAACAGTTAAAAAGGGACTGGCTATACCACCCCTAAAATCTGAACGAACCTCCAGCATACTGGAACGTTCAGAAAAACATAAAAAGCAAGCAGCAGAAAAGCATGCTGTTCCAAAACGAAAGCAGTCCTCCAGCACGCCGAAACATTCAGAGAAACGTAAGAAGTCGATGACAAAAAAGAATGTTGTTTTAAAACGGAAGCAACCCTCCGATACGCCGGAACGACCAGAGGAGCCTAGAGAACCTGTTGGCACCCCCAACCTACCTGAAAGACCTAGGAAGTCATCTCGATTGGCTCGAATATGGGGAAGGTTGGAAAAGATTCAGAAAACTGCGGCCCAACCAATTGAAATCCAGGACGAACCTCCGGAAGTGGAAGGTGAATTACCCAAAGGAAATGCTGAGCAATCAGAGGCTGGAGCTAACCAGCCAGAAGGAGGAATTGAAGAAGGACACGATCAATCTGAAGGAAAAGAGACCAGCAAGCGAGACAATCAAGAAGAAGAAAATGTACAATCTGTGGGAAGCCCGTTGCAAGACCCTCCAGGAGAAGAGGAATTGGCAGCAGTTCTGGCCAATATGAGAGAATATGGCCAAGGCTCTAGTACAGAACGCGTCCTTGATGGCCCCTTAGAAGAAGAATTACCTGAAGAAATGCATGCAGAAGAGGCAGGGGAAGAAAACCTGCCTGACTATGGTAATGAAGCAGAAGACATCAATCTGGGACAATCTGTCCCCAAGATGCAGGAAGATGTTCCAGGAGAGGAGGAAGAAGCAAAATTGAAGGCCAAACCCTCTACAGAGGCAAGGGAAATTGAAATATTGAAAAAGAAGCAACAGAGGATGTTGGGCATGATAGCCAGACTCCGGCAACAAATTAGAATGTTGAAAGCCAGTCTGAGAATACAAAAAACTGCAAGGAAAAGGAAGAGGACCATGGCAGCAAGAACCCCGAGGGTTAGAGTTCGTTTTTCTGGACAAAACCCCATCAGGAGACCTACTGTCAAGGAACAGTCTGCTGTTCCAAATGATAAGGAAGAACAAGGTGTTGTTCCAATAGAAACTGTTGTTCCATCTGGCCCGGAGGAACAAATGGACATTCCAATGGAACAGCAGGAGGCTCCGGTGGCAGGAAGATCACAGCAACCCTTTGTTCGCATTAAAAAGGAAACGGATAGCAAAGAGGTTCAAACAGAAGCACCCCCCTCGGGTGTAATTCGGGTCCGAAATTCCAAACAACGTAATAAGAAGGTCCAGGTTAAACTTCCAGCTTCTACGGCTGTGTGGAGGAAAGACCCAAAAACTAGGACCTTGCATAAAATGATGAAAGAAGCCCAGCAGGAGGCCAAGCAGTTGCGAGAACAGACGGTCCCCAAGGAAAGATATGAAGAGCTCCAATAGCAACTTCGAAACATCAGTCAATCTGAAAGCCAGGCCTTTGAAGGATGGCAGAAGGAGCAGGAAAAGGTTGCTAAGGTAACTCGTCGACTAGATAATGCTGTTAAGCAGATGGACACCCTGTGTTCCTTGTATGCTGATGTTTTGACTTGTAGAGCCCCTGCTAAAAATTATGCTTTGTTTTTGCTTGAACGATATTTGAGATTAAAAATAAAAGCTGTTAGGGCAGGAGCACCTATCCGTATCAACACTGTTAATGATTTTATAGACTTCTACAAGCGCTATGGAGTTAAAGTTCAAAGGTTGTTATGTGAATTTTACCTGCACAATCTTGTTTTAGACCAGGAAACCGAGTTGAACCCTGGCCCTTTCGTTGGCGATATACAACTCCAAGCCTTTATCTCATTTGGGGTGAATCAGTTAAAATGGCTTAAAGCTTACAACATCTTCCAGAGGCAAGAGAATAGTTTAGACCTATGGGTACGAGCTGAACCTAGGGAACCAGCAGCATTATGGAGAGAACATAGGAGTGTGATGAGGATCCCAGGTGTCATAAAGATATTAGGTCCCATGCATGAAGACTTGATCCGAAATGGTCTGGAGTATTTCCTGACTATTAAAGACCATGCCCTCCATGCTGCAAAGTTTCGCTACCGAACCTCTAACCCAAACATCCAACTCAGGGAACCCTTTAACTTTGAAAATTTTGAATTGGCTGCCAGTCGATTGAGTCTCTATGGGGAACGGATTCTGCGAGCAAGACCATTCTGGTTGGGGTATCGGTTTCGCAGCCCAATTATTTGGCATCCTGCACCTGGATATCAGGCCCTATATGAGATCCCCGCAGATCAGTTAGATCAGTTCTTTGACCATCTAGTTGCTAATCATGGTTGCCAACCTCTTCGTGAGATCCCTTCTCCAGCCTACTCTCTCACAGCCCTACATGTCAACTATAACGTTTTCATGAGGACATGAAACAGGGTAAGCAGGGGGGTGTTTGGAGCGCTTGGAAGGTATGCTTTTTGACAAGCAATCTAGTGGTTTTTCAATAATATTTCTAACCTTTTCTACATTATGAGCCTAAAGAATATAAGGGTTTTGATAAATTGTGTGAAAATGGACAAACGAAGCTCAATCACTCATAATTGATGTTTTCTATGCAGAAGGGCGCGGAAACAGGGGATCATCGAGTAAAAACGAGAAGCGAAAGGAAAGCAACTGCTGTCCCGTCGACAGGGAACCGGATGCGGACAAGATCAAGTAAAATTAGAGCCGAATAGTCCAGGAAAAGAACGCAGGATACTGAGGTGGAGAACGCAAGAAAGGAAAGAGAAGAACTGAACGATTAGCGAATCCCTCAGGATCTCTGATCCTGAGGGATCGTTGCTTTACCTTATCTTTTGTATCTAGATATCTCCGTCATTTCTGTTATATAAAGATACCACGCCATCGAGCGTAGGGGGGAACTATTATTGTAATTACACGCTTCAGAACAGCTTTGAGCATTAAGTTTTGCTAAGACCTAATTTTGTGTACCTGTGTTAATGCAATCAATATAAAGGACTTTGTGTTCACTTCGTTTTTGCATCTGAAGTAACTTTAAGCAGTGTACCATTGGTAGCCAAGGGCCCAGCTCTGACGGTCACTTGCTGTTGTATGATACGGTGATTGGTGTGGTTTGCTTATTTCTCTTGTTTCAGTAATCTGATATATCTTTTATATGATAGACTATGCTTCTTAGTTAATATCTGAATCTGAATAAGTTCTTTAACTCACGTCTCTGTGTTACATAAAGTGAATCTATTCGAATTGCATCCATTTCTATAACAAGGTATTAGTATGAATGATATCATCATTGGATTCATATAAAATGAGTATTTGCGAGGCTTGAAGACAGTATCACTTTGTTCAGAAACATAGTCACATCATACATTACTCTCGGACTGCTGCAATAGTTTAGAACGTGTACATCCATTTGAGTTTGCTGTTCCATTTGAGTTTGCTGTTCCGTTTCATATGATTGACGTTTCCCGTTTATGATAGTTTGCTGTTCCATTTACTTATTCATTGTTGTTCCATTCATTTATTGTTGTTCCATTTGATTACTGCTGTTCCATTTCATAACTGCTGTTCCATTTACTTTCACTTATCTGCCTTTGTTGCTTTCGCGTGATAGCAGGCCTAAGGCTGTCGTGAGCCCAGCAAGACGCTGCCTAACTCCCAGACCTATAGGTCCATGCTTTGGTTTCTTTCTTTATCAGTTTCTAAAGGGAAGGATTATTGTTTCCGTACCCTTGACTGATCAACTGCTTTGTGTGATTTTATCTTTTGAGTTGGTTTAGTTACAGCTTAGTGCTTGTTTCCTTTCAAATCCTTAGAATGCTATACTACCGAGCATTACTTGGACAAAACAGCCTCAGATTGAGTTACTCCTTGAAAGAAAAAAACGATCCCGGATTGGCTTAATAATGTGGAATAATTGGTGGTGTGAGAGATCCTAGTTATCGCTCTACACTATCTGCTTTTGAGGAGGTGGGACCCTTTGGATGATAGCTATTTTGTTGGGGTCCACCTGGAGTCCTTATTGAGATATTGAATGATCCAACACAGTCCCTACAGTCACCAAGAATTCAAATTTTTCAGGACTAAGAGATAACTTCATTTTAATGCATTTGTGTAGTACCTTACCTAAGTTGGACAAGGCTTCCTCGAAATCACCCCCATAAGGTGTGAAATCATCCATATAGATTTCTACTGCATCATGGACCAACTCAGCAAAGATACTCATGACTGCTCTCTGAAAAGATGTAGGAGCATTGCATAGGCCAAAATGGAGGAAAAGTGAAGTTGGTATTATCCTGTTCTTCTGGGTTAATCTGGATTTGGTTGTACCTACTGAATCCATCTAGGAAAGAGAAGAACATTTCCTTGCTAGGCCATCCAGCACTTGGTTGATGAAAGGTAAAGGGAAATGGTCCTTCTTTGCGGGTTTTTTCAACTCCCTGTAATCAACACAAATTCTCCACTTACCATTTTCCTTGGGAACTAACACCAAAGGGGAGACCCACTCTCTTTTAGAGATAGGATAAATGAATCCCGCATCTAGCAATTTTTGTATTTCTTCTATGACTATATCTTTAAGAGTTGGATTCGTCCTCCTTTGGGGTTGTCAGACTGGCTTGAAACCTTCCTTGATATAAATATGGTGGGTTCACACTGAGGGGGTGTAATCCCTTCATTTCTTTGTAACACCAAGCGAAGGCATGCAGATGTTCCTTTCGCATGTTGCACAACTTCTCCTCTTGGAGAACAAAAAGAGATGGATTGATTTTCAAAGTTTTCTCAGGGCCAAATTCTATAGTTTTGACATGGAGAGGGTTGAGATTGTCCATGTAGAGATCAATTGGATGGTTGTTCTGGGATTCCTTTACTACTTCTTCTAGGGACAATGTGTTGTGAATTGGACTTTGGAGTAGGTGTTAAATCAAATCGTTTTCATCCTGTTGTCCTCCTCCCATGGTTGTTTCTATGGTATACAATTCGGAAGTATAAAATTCATCTTCTTCCTCCTCTTCCAGCCATAAAGGTAATTCATGTTCTAGAGATGGTTGAGTAGGAGCGTATAGGACTAATTTCTTGGACATATGCCCATTCTTGATGGTCATATTCCCAGCTCTACAGTTGATTTAAGCATCGGCAGCAGCCAACCAGGGCCTCCCAAGGATAAAAGGGTAACCAATAAGCCTAGCCTTAGGCTAGAGAACTAGGAAATCTGTAGGGTACTCCCAAGAGCTAATGGAGCCCATCACATCCTACAAAATCCCCTCAAGGGTCACTGTGGAGTAGTCTGCAAGTTGCAAGACTGTTGTGGTCTTTCTCAATGAACTTTGGAGGTTGAGCTTGAGCATGGTGTCCTTGGTGATCACATTAATGGCAGCCCTAAGATCGATCAAAATGTGTGGGACAATGGTGCCATTGATGTGCACATCTACTATAGGGCTTCCAGTGCGCAAATAATTTGGACAGATTACCTGCCCCAACATTAAGTCTGACAGTTTCACAATGACATTAATGGTAGGGGTATCTCTTTTTCACCTCCCTATATGCTTGAAACACTTCTCTTTAATCAACTTGTTGTAAATAGGTAGATCACTGATGCCTTGGAGAAGTGTGATCTTGACACATAGATTTTTCAATTCTCCCAGAAGTTCAATCTCCTCTACGATACGCTGGAGTGGTTGAGTTAATGTCTCAGGAAAGGGTGGATTTATTATAAGAATGCTTTCCTCTCTTTCTTCTTCAACCTCCCTAAGTGGAGGTGGAGGTTGGTTATCTGGGAGAAGTCTCCCAGATCTCAAGTTAATTTCCTAGATTTCCATAACATAAGCTAGATATTATGTCTCCATTGTATACCTTTTGTGTCTGTCTATTGTTCGGGTTTGGATTTGGTTGGGTAGGTGTATGAGGTTGTTTAGGTGGAGCAGAGTGTAACGACTGTGGTTGGGTAGGCAGTGAAGGCAATAAAGCTAGAACATTGTTGTACTGGGGCCTCCACCCCTGGGGTGGTGCATTCCATTGAGTTTGTGGCAGAGCATATGGTTGAAATGATTGGCTGGTTCGATGGGGATGATACTGAGATGAAAAGGACCAAGGAGGAGCTGTAGACTAGGAAGGATGAGCAAGGGTTCCCCAAGAACATATGGAGGTGGTCTGCTTAGGGTTGTAATATGCATGGGATGACCCTTGCATGCCTTGCTGGTATGGCCTAGGCCCATGAGGTCTCGTTTGGTTTATGTAGCATAGCTACTCAATGACCCCTTTAGCTCCTTGATATATATCTTTGAGTCTATGCAAATAAGAGAACTTGTCTATGGAGAGGTTTTCTTCATAGACTGAGCAAATTTCAATAGAATTCAATGGACATTCATTCCTAGGGTGCCCCCTGGTGCATCTAGGACAGAAAATGGCCAAGGCACTCTTTGCTTCCTCCTGATTTTTCCTAATGTTCATAGCGTCGATCTGTAAGGCAAGGGTTTGCAGGATCTCACTCTTGAAATCTTCTAGCATGTTTCCAATTTCACCCTTAACGGATGAGTTGGAAGAGGATGTATTTTCCAGAGGTTGACTTCCCCTACCCTTTTTCCTAGCTGCCCTAAAATAGTTTCTAAAGATAGTCTTGATATCCTCATAGGGTAACTGGTATATATCTCATCCTGCTAACAAGTTTAGGGTATCCAAAAGGTCTTCTCTTACTCCTCTAAGTAGGACCAGCTTCAATGACTCAGGGTCAAGTGTGCACCTACCCTTTTGTAACTAAGCTGGAACCTTTCTTCATAATCCTCTAGGGATTCATCATTACCTAAGGTCATCCTAAAAATTTCTTCCTTAGTATCCTTAGACCTACAGTAGTGTCGATACTTGTTGTTGAAGGATTTCTGCATCTGACCCAAGTTGTGATGCTATCCCCAGGTAAACCCATGAACCAGTGCAAAGCTGCATCCTTGAGGGTAGATGGAAATAGTTTCAACTTATGTTCATCATCTGTGTAGTCATAGGTTCAACATATAACATGAAACTCAAACAGGAAAGTGTTGGGATATTCTGTGGTCAGGCCATGGAAATGAGGAAGGGCAAAGGGGCTTATGTTTTTCATCTTAGTGTCCCCATTAGTTTCCTTGATGGGGAAGGTACCCTCAACTCTCTCTCTATTCCTTGTGTCATTTATGTTTTCAGCCATTGGCTCGATAGGAATGGGTTCTTCTTTTTCCCTTGTAAGTTCTTCAAATATGTATGGTTGCTCTCCTAACGGTTCCTCTAGTTCATAGCCATCGAAGAAGAGGGAAGGTTGGTTGTTCAATGCAGTGGGAGTACTTGGAAAAATTTCCCTAAGTTGTCCCTATTCCTATGAGGCATGAACGGGAATGTTTTTGGTTTGGTTTTGTGATTTTTTCAAACTTTGAAAGTGCTTTTGCAAAACTGAAATTGTAGATTGAATGAAAGCTACTAACTGAATGAAAAACTAATTGTTGAATTGAAATTTAACTTGCATAATTGAAATTGCAGACTGAATGAGAACTATTGACTAAATGAAAAGATTAAGTACTTGCTTGAAATCTAACTTGCATAATGGAAAGGCAAGAAAAGAATCCGAAATGAAAAGGAAGCAACTAAATTACCACTACAAGAAAAAATGTCATTGGTGAGGGTCATGCTTGTGACGGACCTTTAAGGTCCGTCACCAATGTCACATGGTGACGGTCTTTAAAAAGGCATTGTTGTAAGTGTATATAGTGATGGTCCTTTCAGGTTTGTCACCGAAGCCATTTTCAGTGACACTTTTGGTGAGGGTCGTTAAAGGCCCGTCACTAATTCTCTCTTTGGTGACACTTTTGGTGAGGGTCATTAAAGGCCCATCACTAATTCTCTCTTTGGTGAAACTTCTAGTGACGATATTTTATTGACCATCACCAATGATGTTTTTGGTTACTTTTGGTGACAGTCAATAAATGTTCATCATCATTGATCATTCGAATGAGTGTTTGATGACACTTCAGGCCTGTGACAAACCTTTAAGGTCCATCACCAATGTCGCATATGATGACGGTCTTTAAAAAATCATTGTTGTAAGTGTATATAGTGATCACACTTTAAGGTTTGTCACCAAAGCCATTTTCAATGACACTTTTCATGAGGGTCGTTAAAGGCCTGTTACTAATTCTCTCTTTGGTGACACTTTTGGTCAGGGTCGTTAAAGGCCCATCACTAATTCTCTTTCTGATGACACTTCTAGTGACGATATTTTATTGACCCTCACCAATGCTCTTTTTGGTAATTTTTGGTGACGGTAAAAAAAAATTCATCATCGTTGATCATTCCAATGAGTTTCTGATGACACTATGTACCTGTTACCATATTTTTTGTCAAAATATAATGATTTAAGACCATTGTTGTGGAGTATTTATCATGATGTCTCCAAGGTCATAGTGGTTATAATAATCAGTCAATTTGTTAAGAAGTAATTAGTATGTATCATTTCCCTCAAGTCATAAGAATATAGTTTTCCTATGAGTCAACACATGATTCATCTCTATTAGGTTTATTATCTAGCACATTTCCTTTAAATAAAGTTCCACTAGTGTGTGTAGGAACTATATTATTTAATACATAATCAAGCTCTACCAATTCTATTAATGAGAGATACCTATGACTCCTCAACACTCATGGCACACCTTGACATGCTTTGGAAAAGTACACTAACATTCCTTGGCACCTCACATGTCTTGGAACATCTTTGTACTTGGAACATCTTTGTACCTAGAACATCTTGCCATGATTAGGATGCCCAAGAACATGTTGGCATGCCCTAGCATAGCATAGCACTCCCCTATCATGTGTTCGCATGCCCTGTAGATGGTAGCATGCCCTGGAACAACTTGGCATAATATTTCATTGACAAACATTAGCATTTGGCACACATTGGCACTTGGCATGTATTGGAACATATTATTAGTGTGCCTAGCATGCCCCTTTTGAAAAGGATAAATTCCCAACTTATTAACCCTCTTATGTGTTTATTTCCTTACATTTTAGCTTGGTTAATCTAGCAAATTCACTTTAGATAAAGTTCCACTAGTGTGTGTAGGAACTATATTATTTAATACATAATAAAGCTCTATCAATTCTATTAATGAGAGAGACCTAACACTCCTCAACACTCATGGCACACCTGATCATGCTTTGGAACACACTAACATTCCTTAGCACCTCGCATGTCTTGGAAAATCTTTGTACCTAGAACATCTTTCCATGAGTAGGACGCCCAAGCACATGTTGTCATGCCCTAGCATAGCATATCACTCCCCTAGCATGCCCTAGAACACCTTGGCATAATATTCCATTGGCATACACTAGAACTTGGCACACATTGGCACTTGGCATGTATTAGAACATATTATTAGTGTGCCTAGCATTCCCCTTTTCAAAAAAGATAAATTCTCGACTTATTAACTATATTATGTGTTCATTTCCTTGCATTTTAGCTTATATATTCCTTTTGTTGCCTTGAAACTCCTTGACGCATATTAGCATACTTTGGTACCTTGCACATCGACCTAGCATGTCTTAGCACCTGACATGTCTTGGCATTCCTTGGCATTATTTGGCACATGTTAGCACACCCCAGAACTACCTAGCACACTCTAGCACTTCTTTACATGCCCTGATATTCCCTAGCAAGCCTTACACGTGCTTATCATACCTCATGACTCCCTCCTTGGCATGACAACTAGCACTCATTGGCACTCCCCAACACACCCTCATATTCATTCACTTCCATGAATTTTGACCTATTACTCCCTTGTGTTGTACTAGTACTCCCTAACACTCCTCAACATGCATTGGCACTCTCTAGCACACCCTAGCACTCTTCGACATGCTCTACCACTTCATAGCATGCATCACACTCCTTGACACACATTGACACTTTGCACGTGTTGGCACTTAGCAAGTCCTAGCATATTTGGCATGCGTTGAGATGGCTTGGTATGCTTTGGCATTGTTTAATATTAAATTTATTTGAGATCAATTATTGGAAAGTAGATGAGAAGCAAAGGAGGAATATTTGGCACTTAGAATGCACTAACACTTGACACTTGGCACCTATTGTTGGTGTGCCTAGCATGCCCCTCATGGAAAAGGTAAATTGATGACTTATTAACTATATTATGTGTTCATTTCCTTGTAGTTTAACTTGTTCCTCCCTTTTTTTGCCTTGACAGTCCTTGGCATGCATTGTCACACCCTTGCACATCTTGGGATGCCTTAACAATTGGCACATATTAACTTGTTTGACATACCTTTTCACTATCTGGCACATGTTAACATTCCCTAACACACCTTGGCAGTGATTCTCTCATAGCTAGAATTACTTTTTTCCATGAATTAGGAACCGTACATTCCCTAGAACACCTTGGCACTCCCTAGTTGTCATGCCCTCATAATTAGCCTTACTTTTTTTGCAATTTGGGAACCCAACCAATTCATTAGTAAAAAAATATTGTGCCCAACCCAAAGTATCCCTTTCTCTAAAATTTATTTATCCACACCTTATCACAACCATAGGCTTGCCTCCTGCAAGTCCTATTTTGAACTTCTCCTAAAATACTTCATCCTTGGGACACGTAGAATTCATTGACACTCGGCACACACTCTTATTTGTTCATTTCCAAGAATTTTGACCTAGTTCTCCCTTGTGTTCCCCTGACACTCCCTAATGCTCCTCAACATCCATTGACTTTGTCTACCATGTGTTAGCACACCTTTTCATTCCTTCACATTCCCTGTCACTCGTTAACTATTATGCCTTCACAACTACCCTTACTTTTTTTAGACTTGGGAACCCAACCAATTCCTGCTTCGACTACAACAACTTAACCAAGTTATAGTTACTACAACTAGACTATGCCTTGTTCACCTAAGAGCTACCTAAAATACATCTTAGGCTACTCATATCCAATCCCAACTCATCCCACTTGACAAGTTACCAACTCAAGTGTCATGTCCAACCATGACCATAAAACAATGAAGCAACATTGTATACATCTTGACATGCCATAGCACATGGCACATCTAATAATCCCCTACATTTCTTGGCATGCTTTGGACTCCCTAGCACACCCTAGCATTCCCTAACACACCCTAGCACCTCCTGACATGCCCTGGCACTGTAGCATGCCTTGTCGTTTCCTAGCATATAACCTTATCACTCCCTCCTTAGAACACTTGGAACTTGTTGGCACTCCCTATCACACACTCTTATCTATTCATTTCCATGCATTTTGACCTAGTTGTCCCTTGTGTTTATGTGGCACTCCCTAAAATTTGATGGCATGCATTGGCACAGCCTAGAACCTGACACATCTTGGAATTGACTTGGAACTACCTAGCATATCTTGTCACTCCCTCCTTACCACACCTAGAATTTACTAACACTCCCTGCCACACACTCTTATTCATTCATTTCCAAGTATTTAAAATAAGTGATCTCTTTTGTTTCCTTGGCACTTCATAACACTTCGTGGCATGCATTGGCACACCCTAGCACCTGACACATCTTGGTATGTTTCCCTTCCCTCTAGCATGCCTTAGCACTACCTACCTTACCTTGTTACTCCCTCAGCACACTAGTATCTCACTGACACTTCCTGTCACAAACTCTTATTTGTTCATTTGCATGCATTAATTTGAACTAGTGCTCCCTTGTGTTTCCCTGACACTCCCTAACACTTCCTAGCACATGTTGACACACCATGGCACCTGGCACATCTTGGTTGCATGTCTCCCTAGCAATCTAGCATGACTTAGTGCAACCAAGCATACCATGTCACTCTCCCCTTAGCACACTTGAAACTCGCTGACACTCCCTATCACACACTCTTTTTCATTCTTTTCCATGCATTTTGACCTTGGTCTCCCTTATGTTTCCCTAGCACTCCCTAACACTCCTTAACACGTATTGGCACACCTTGGCACTTGCAGGCACATCTTGGTATGCTTCCCTAGCACTCTAGCATGCCTTAGAACTGCATAGAATATCCTGCCACTCCCTCCTTAGCACACCTAGAATTCGCTACCACTTCATTTCCATGCATTTGAAACTAGTGTTCCATTTTGTTTCCTTGGCACTTGGCCCTAACACTCCCTAGCATGCATTTTCACCACACCTTGGCACCTGACGCATCTTGGCATGCCTTAGTAGTTGGCTTGTCTTAGCATGCCTAACATGCCTTTGAATTTTCTAGCATGTGTTAGTACTTCCTAGCATTCCCTGGCACATCTTGACACTCCCTAATTTGCATGCCCTCATAGATAGCTTTACTATTTTTGCGATTTGGGAACCCAACCAAGTCATTGGAAAAACAATGTTGTGCCCAACCCAAAGTCTCCCTTTGTCTGAAACCACTTTGACCAATCCCTTATAATTGTAACCATAGGCTTGCCTCCTAAAATTCATATTCTAACTTTCTCCTTACACATTTTTTCCTTGAGACACCTAGAATTCATTGACACTCCTTGGCACACACACTTATTTGTTCATTTCAATGTATTTTGACCTAGTTCTCCCTTATGATGTCTTAACACTCGCTAACATTCCTCAACATGCATTGGCAATGCTTGACATGTGTTTACATGCCTTTTCATTCCTTCGCATTCCCTCACACTCCTTAGCTATAATGCCCTCACAATTACCCTTACTTTTTTTGGATCTTGGGAACCCAACCAAGTCTTGCCTCGACTACAACAACTTGACCAAGTTACAGTTACTACAACTAGACTATTCCTTGTTCACCTAAGAACTGACTATAACTCCTCTTATGCTACTCATGTATAATTTCAAATTATCCAACTTAACAAGTTACAAGTTACCATGTCAAGGCTCACATCCAACTATGGCCATAGGAAAACTGAGCAACATAGTTTACATCTTCACATGCCATAGCACCTGGCACATATAACAATCCCTTGGCACTATGTGGCATGTGTTAGCACCCCCTACATTCCTTGGCATGCTTTGGCACTCCCTACCACTCCTTGGCATGCCCTGGAAATCTAGCATGACTTGGCACTGCCTAGCATATAACCTTGTCAATCCCTCCTTAACACACCTGAAACTCACTGACACTCCTTATCACACACTCTTATTCATCCATTTCCATGCATTTCGAGCTAGTTCCCCCTTGTGTTTCCATGGCACTCCCTAACACTCCCTGACACCTAACACAAATGTGAATTTCCTTATTCTTGGCTATGGTGTTCTTGTTTTATACATGTGACCCTTGACTATGACATGAAATCCTCCAAAATCTTCTTAAAGGATGGGAGCTCCTCTTCATGCATGAATCTAGTGGAGTGTGACAAGTTATAAAAAATGCATCCAAATATGTAATTTGTGCCTTGGGAAATGTGAAAGGTACCCTCAGTGGAAAAACATGCATAAAGATTTATGACAAAGTGCCCTAAATGTGAGATGCTTGCGACTTGTCAATTGTTCCTCTCGTTGATGATGTAACTGACACCCTAGTTGTGCAAGGCTCACAAAGTGTCACTATGTGTCAAATCAAGGTTGTTTCCATTGTCACCTCAGCAATGAATCCTCTCAGTTTGGATTAATTATTGAATCCTAGGGGGTGTCCCAAAGCACAAATTTATGGTGTATTTTACGTGACTAGATCACTAACATTGAAAACCATATTTATATTGGATGGTTTAACATCTTGATGATCCCTGTCCTATTGACCACAACTTTTGTATTCATTATTTATTTCATCACAACACCTCTAGAAGATATTTTTGGTGTTCATGAGCCTATTTCTAGTTGTGATAAGGGGATTAGGGGCTCCCTTATCAAAACCCATAACCCCTAATGTGTTTAATCGCTTAGCCAAGGGGGCCCAAGGGTGTACTTGTAGGGAAATTGGGACCAAATTTGGGGGTTCATAACATTACGAAAAGTCGAATGGCATGACCAAAAAGGTTGTGAGGGGGTATGTTACTAAGATCTATAATCCTAGCATTAGAGAATGATAAGGGGTATTAGGACTTAATTTCATATGGTCTAGGGGACCTAGAGCGAAGGTAGCAAGAGAAATTGATAGGGGAACGCACAATAGTGGTGATAAGGGGATTAGGAGTCCAATTATCACAAACCATAAGCCCTTAACCCATAACCACCAAATTCCCTATCGCCTTAACCCAGAATCAATAATCCCTTAACCCTTACACTCACAACTTGTAACCCATAAACGCCTTGAATCATTAAATCTTAAGACACTAACCCCTAACCTATAATCCATTAACCAACTCCTAAGCCATAACTCCTTATCCTCTTAACCTGTGACCCTTTTAACCCCTAACCCTTCACTGCCTAAACACTTTAACTACTAACCCCTTAACAAAGAACACCTAAATCCCCTAAGTCTTAAGTCCTTAACCTTTAAAATCAATTGTGTCAATATAGAATAATATACATAAGAGAAAATAAAATGATATTATCCACATCAATGCTTGAAATAACCTTAAATTAGCCATGAGTGATGAGCCAGGGGGTGAATGTGGGGCACTATTAAAGTTACATCATGTTTAAATTCCTTTTACATTGTGAGGTTGTTCTCCAATAGGGTTGAAGCATCATCACAGGGAATCATGACACATTTTTGTGGCGGAGTGATTAAAGTTGTAACACAATTCAAGTGATTTACACCTCCAATGTAAATGACATCATTGTATGTTTGTGTCAAGTTGTTAGAGAGGTTATTTATAGACAATACATTGAATGTACTTAGACTTCATATTTTCAAGGCCTCAACTCTAACATGGATTTGTATGAGGAACACCTCATGCAAATGAAATGGGGCCTTTTTGTTTAACCACATATGCACAAGAGCACCAGGTGTTGCCCTTCAGGTCCCCCCTGGTGCGTTCAAAGTGGGTTTACATTTGTGTTGAGTTGAAACTAATCATAATAACCCTCCTCTTTTTAAATATAACATTTGCTAGCTTTTCCATATACACAAGATACTACAATTAAAGGATATCCAAATGCCCCAAGGAACAATGAATGGTGGTCTCCTAAAGGGGTTTAACTCTTTAATATCATACAAAAACTTTAGAAAATCTTCAATACTTTCTCGTTGCTATATATTTTTACAACATGTTAAAGCTCCCAACTGTGACAAATAAATCCTCATATATGGGTAGTTTATAAGAGAATGTATAATATTTTTCTTGGATTGTCGACATAAAACACATTGTCCCAACCCTTGCCAACTCTTTCTTTAAAAAGCGTCCTGTGTGGAAATCTTGTTTTTTAGTGCCAACCGTACAAATATCCAAGTCTTCAAAGGGGTTATGGTATTCAATAGATATTTCCACCCTTATTTGACTCGCCTTGTATTTCATTTGAAAACATTTCTTTGTATCCTACTCACGTTGTTTGGTTCTCAAATGTAGGATTTTTGAAGCAAATAAAATCATCCTATTCTTCTCCTACTCCAACACGACCTTTGATGAGCCTCCTAATGTAATAATTCCATTGTCCAATATGAAGTCGTTCTAGTCCCAACACATTAGAAGTCATCTAGTCGTGGTACCATAAGGATGTATTTATTAGATCAACAATCCAAGTTGAAGGAAAAAAATTTACACCTTGCAAATCAACAATGAGCTCATCTGGAAGTCTATAGAAATTACCACTTAGAACCCAAAAGTGAACTCCCATCATAACCATCTACCCCATTACATGTCTTCCACATAGTCCAATTTCTAAATAGAAGAAAAGATGGTACCAATTTTTTCCACACAGTTTAGTTTCCTACTAGAGAGAAGCTAGTATCTTATATCATTTCCACTTAATTGATCCATTTTGAAAAGTTTTATTTTTCTTCCTTATCCATTCTATCAAAGACAAAGGTCTATGTACTTTTGAATCATTCTGAAATTTCCACAATATTTCTAAATTTGTCTGTGTGGATTTCTTATTGCAGGTGCCTAGCCAAAGTGATTTTTAGAGAAATAGGTATTGGTCTTGAGGGTATGTGTGTATGGTTAATGCCATTATTATCATGTATATAAAATGTAGAACAATTTTATAATTTTCAAATCCTTGATCTAAATTGCTCACAATATCTACACTTCATGTTGAGATGGAGCTTGTAGTGCTCTCTCACACAAGGTGTTGGAAATGAATAGATCACTCATAAAGACAAGTCCTGTCTAGCCCTAAAGCACAAGGAGTGAACCCTCTACAAATATTTTTTTTGCTAAACAAACTCAATTGTGTCAATGTAAAATACTATACATAAGAGAAAATAAAATTATATTATTTGCATCAATGCTTGAAATAGCCTCACATTATCCATGAGTGGTGAGCTAGGGGGTCAATGTGGGGCAATATTAAAGTTACGTCATGTTTAAATTCCTTTTACATCATGAGGTTGTCCTCCAATAGGGTTGATGTATCATCACAAGAAAACATGACACATTTTTGTGGGGGAGCGATTAAATCTGTAACACAATTCAAGTGATTTACATCTCGAATGTAAATGGCATCATTGTATGTTTGTGTAAGGGTGTTAGAGAGGTTATTTATAAGAAATAAATTCTATGTACTTGGACTTCATCTTTTCAGGGCCTTGGATCTAACATGGATTTGTATTAGGAACACTTCATGCAAATGAGAAGGGGACTTTTTTTTAACCACATACAAAAAGAGCACCGAATGATGCCCTTCAGTTTCCCCTTGGTGCATTCAAAGTGGGTTTACATTGGCATTGAGTTGAAGCTAATATTCATGATCTTCCTATTCTCAGTAACATTTTCTAGCTTTTCCATATACACAAGATAGAATTAGAGGATCACCTCATCTATAGATGCCCCATTTATTATGATATTCAAGGTATGTTATTTTGCCTTTATTAAGATTTAGATGGGACATTGTCTACATTCTTTAAATACATGTCTAGCTCTTTTAATGAGGGAGTTCCTTGGATTTAGATTTTTATATAAGGCCTTATGTGGCCTTCCCCTTTATAACTCTTCCAACGGGGTCACCTCTTTCCATGTTGCCTTGCATACTTAGGGCCAAATTGACTAACCAAGATTCAAACTTCTTCAACAATAAAACTAGTGAGGCGTCATAGCTATTCTTCACCCCATCAGTGAGACATATTTCTTCATAGATACTTTTGAGGATTTACCATTGCAGATCACAAGTTGGATTTCGTAGGATCTATTACCCCATTTTCTATTTGGGCTTTTAGATGATAGTTTAAAATTTTCATTATCATCTCAAGCCCTACGATTCTTGTCACATTGATCATTTTCCAACTACAATACATGGAACTATATGTAATTCATGGATGTACCATCGGTTTTATGACACCTTACCTTAGCCATCTAGGAAACTAGGTGTAGGAAGAGGTTCCTTTATCTACCATATTTAGCTTGATATGTATGATCCATGCATGTATGATATCTCTAATATGTATTATTTTTATTGTGTTCACTTAAGCACTCTATTATAACTCTTGATGATTTGGATATAAGTTCTAAGCTGAGTTGTTCCATAATTTTACTCAGAGAAGTGTGCCATCTTGATGGTTTGGGTATATTCTTGGTGATTTGAGTAGGTGCTACACATTGATCTTGTTGTACCTCTTATTTCCTTTAGTCAAATTTTATCCCATGTCTCTCTTAACAACACATGTGGAGGAATTATAAACTATGGCTAGCTTCTAATAGGGTATTTTTTAGCTCTAAGTAAAGTTCCTAAAAAATAATGGGCTACCTATAGCTATATGAATTTATTGATAACATTATTCACATATTTGAGAATATTTGTAATCTCCTCAAGGGTTAGTGGATATTTTCCTTATGTTTAAACCTCATACCCCTCTTCCCTCCTTATATAAACATAGTTTCTTGTATTAAAAAGGCGTTATTAGTTTCTATTTATATCCCTCTTCCCTCTTTATATAAACATAATTGCTTGTATTAAAAATGCATTATATAGTTTTTATTCATATCCTAATTACACCAACATTATAATTAGACCAACAATATAACTTTGTGATATTTCAACATTATTATTAGATATAACCTCTATGTCAAGTGAACTCCTTTTAGTTAAATGAAAAGAAAAACTTAAACTCAATAGTGGAAACATAAGCTACCAGCTACCATAGCAATCACCTTATAATATTTTACTACCTATTAACCGATCTATTATAATCTAATTTAATTTCCCGCTACTTTAAAATCTAAAACCAACCTATTAGAATGTAATTTAATTTCCCCAACTGCCATAGCAATCACCTTATAATATTTTATTCCTTATTAACTGATCTATTAGAATCTAATTTAATTTCCCGCTACTTTAAAATCTAAAAGCAATCTATTAGAATCTAATTTAATTTACCACCACTATTATTTCTTCCTAGGTTGGAGGTTGGGTGAGAGTTCAGTGCACTCTCACTCTGCTCATAATATCTAGGATTTTACTGTAGATATGCCTCTATAATATTCAATCCTTCGTTGTTCCATGGGCTCGACGAGATTTTAATGCGAATTTACTAGATCAGATCTGGGTTCGCTCATTTTCAAGCTTCAATTGAGATATTTTGCTCTTCATTGGTGGTTTTTTGCTGCAATGTGAAGCAGAAAACATACTGTCTACATATCGAGATAAAATGACAACCTTCAAGGATCCGAGAAGAGAGTTTGTATGGATACGTTCGAAACCAGCAGAGTATTATCTCCAACCTCTGCAATCTTCACCGCGTCTGCAAGGACTGATAGATTATCATACTTACAGGCCTATGCATGTGTAGAAGGAGTTTCTTCTTCGAGTGCATCAAATTTTTCTTTGGCGGAGGATGAGGCCTTACCTGTTGATTTTTTTCGGTGTTTCCTTTTCGCACTAGTGTGAGAAGGACTTTCTTTCTTGCTCTTACTCGTACTAGAAGAAGTCTCTGTCTTCTACCCCTTGGCTGACCCTTCATTCAACTGTTTCAACAGCTCTTCCCATGACATGCCTTTCTTCTCTAGCTGCTTCATGACCAATATCTTGATCAGACCATGATGGTATAACCTTGGGTCAACCTGGTCCTCCCTTCCATCCTGTACACTTTTAGCCATTTTCTGCAGACTCTTGAGCAAGAAGTAGGGGAAGTTCATCCTCCAGCAAATGTGTCAGCCTACTTCAAAATGTTGAAGCATTCTGAAATGATACAACAACATACAAGTTTATCTCCCTTCGCAGGTCACGAAATTCTACAAGATAAATAAGAGGTCCTGCCGTTAACCTAATAGGCCTTTACGCGGGACTTCGAGTTTTCATTCCACATCTATATCTTTGTCCACAACGAAATGCCTCCAACATTTCATTTCCAACTGCTGATTTTGAACAACTGTTCTCTCGTGCTTTCTAGACCTGTTGCAGCTGCTACAAACTCCTCCGTCACCTTGAATCTAAGCTGCCCCACTCTGACTTGGCCATTCTTAAAACTCTTTTCAAACTGTAGGGTGACTTCTTTGTCATACCCGTCAAATTTTTGCAAGAACAATAGGAAACCTGATTCTCGCAACAATGCAAGATTGTTGCGGTATTCTGTAGACTATTCCATCTTACTAAGGGAAAGAGGTTCATTTCAGACGGGCGGCATTGCTACTAGCAGCTGAACAGTCGAGCTCTAAGACTTACATGCGATGCTCGAGAAATCAGCCACCTTAAATAAAAACTAACCTTTTATTGATTGAATCACCAGTTCTCCCGCCGTAGAATCTCATCGTTTCTGCTCAGGTCTTATTGGTACACACGATAGTGATCTTAATGGTTAAGTGCAATATAATTACAGTGATGGGATGTTTAGAGTGAATAGAGGAGTGGGGTAGTTATGAACGAATGACATTTAGGATCATGGCAGAGTGGGGTAGATTTCATGCAAGCAACGATTACCACATCTTCTCAATTCTTCATAGTTAAAAAAAATGCTTAGAATTGATTAAAAAATCATGATTTCTACTTAATAAAAACTTTGTACTTTTAATTAATTTCCCCCTAGTTGACATAATAGCATTAATACTTATTGATGAAATGAAAAATACTTCATCTCATGTTTCATCATGACCACTTCCGCATGTCATCTGATAACTCATACTATGTTGCTGACGAAGTGCATGCTTGTACTGGTCTTGCACCACTTTAAATCATATCCTTCTGCTGGTACTTTTTTCTGCTCATCTCATTACATAGGACAACATTCTTGCACTAGTGTAGGAATAATATTAAAATAGAGAATTAAAATATAGGTTAGATTTTCACATGATTTCTTTAACTTTATGCTGAAAAAAAAATTCACCTAGTCTGATGTTTCAGAGCACACCTTTTGCTCTCCATATGCAAGATCCTGTAATAAATTCTCGAGGGAATAAAGAAGTGGTAAAAAAGGGATTTTTTAGAATGGGAAGGAATTTCGTTACAGGGATTCCAAGAAAGTGCCAGGAGGGATAAAATAGAAATGCGATAGGGAAAAAAATTCAGGTAAAAAGTGGGATTTCTTTGAAGCGAGTAGGGTAAAATTTTGAAGAAAATGGGAAGGTCAATATTCTAGGATCAAAGAAGAAAACTGAGGGGGGATTACGAAAGTCGAGTATGAAGAAAGGTAGAGAATTTT
The DNA here is from genome assembly GCA_000404065.3 of Pinus taeda. Taxonomy (NCBI): domain Eukaryota; kingdom Viridiplantae; phylum Streptophyta; class Pinopsida; order Pinales; family Pinaceae; genus Pinus; species Pinus taeda. Next base: position 64,750 of record APFE031185373.1, read on the forward strand.
CTGGAAAATCTACCTACACTGGTGCAAGAAAAATAACTGCAATGAAAATTAGGCATTACTTGAATAAAAATATCCATGCTAATTACCCAAACTGTATAAAGGTTGGTTCTGCTGAACCTGCTTCTACTTGGTGGTAGCTTAGCATATCTAAAGATCAAGCAAGATTTTCTTTTTATTACAAATTTTTGATCTTCCTGCCATAATGTTGGTTTTCAGGTTGACCCTTCTACAACCATGTCAGCAAACTGATTTTCATAATTACAAGAAAATATTTTTTTCTTTACTTTCGTCTATTTTTTTTTCTTTTTATATATAAAAAAACAAATTATTCTTGAGAAGCAAAGGATTCATGTTTTCAAGAGGTTGGTATTACCATTCTCCACTATTGTCCCAAATTGTTGTTGGACTTGTTGTGTAAAATCTTTCTTGGTAAGTGGCTGAAAATACTTCTTTAACAGGTCTCCATTTCCCAAGAATAGTGAATTTTGTCCATCAATAGTTTTAACTTCTACTACTCCATTCTCAAATAATTAGATCACTTCATAAGGTCCCATCCAACGTGTATGAAACTTCCCTTTAAAAAGTTTAAATCTTGAATCATAAAGGAGTACCCAATCACCTGGTTGGAACTGCTTTTTCTGAATGAACTTGTCGTGCCACTTTTTACATTGTTGCTGAATCGGTATATTTTGTTGAACAACATCCCTTTGAAACTCATCTAACTCATTCAATTGGAGAAGATGTTGTTGCTATGCCTTAGAGAGATCTAGTCCTAACTGAACTGCAATCCTGTATGTTTTGATATGGAATTCAATTGGTAACATAACTTGTTTACTGTATACCAGCTCGTATGGTGTATACCCCGTGCTAATTCCCCCAAGTGGTTCTGTATGCCCATAAAGCTCCTGGTAATATTTCAGTCCAGTATTTCCGATGCATATTGATTGTGTTTGTAAGAATGGACTTGATCACTTTGTTTGTAGATTCCACCTGGCCATTTGCTTGCGGGTGATACGGCTTGGACTTCCTGTGCCGAATCTTATATTGCTCCATCACACCCTGTACCAAATTAGAAATAAACTATGAACCATTGTCAGAAACAATTTTTCTAGGCACACCAAATATAGTAAAGATTTCAGTAAAAAGAAATCAGCAACAACTTTTTCTATAGCAAAAGAAACAACTTAGCTTCTACCCATTTTGTAACAAAATCTATACAAACCAAGATATGCTTTTTACTTAATGATGTTGGATTTATTGGTCCTATAAAATCAATAGCCCATTTTTCAAAAGGCTCAATCATAACCTGAGGACATAAGGGCATTGGTTTGATTAGGTTGACCCATTTGCTGACAGCTATCACAATGCTTGACATACTGTCTGGCATCCCTAAACAAGGACAACCAATAGTAACCGGCGTGTAACACCTTATATGCAGTTCCCTTATCAGCGATGTGGCCTCCACATGGTTCATCATGAGTAGATTTCAATATGGCAAACACTTCTTCCTCTCTTACACACCTACAGATAATCAAATCTGGGCCTGTGTAAAAGAGATCTCCTTGAATCCAAGAATATGCAGTAGTTTTCTGAATAATATTTTGTTTTTCAGGAGCAGACAAGTTGGGTGGTGTTTTTCCAGTAACCAAATAATTAGCAACGTCAGTAGACCACGGAGAATCTGTCAACATAGAAAAAATATGTTTATCTAGAAATTCATCATTAACAGGAGTAGTTTCACCAGGATTTTCTAATCAAGAAAGAAAGTCTGCTACAACATTATATTTTCCTGGTTTATCTACAATAGTAATATTTAACCCCTGCAACAAAAGTAACCACCTAGTCAATCTACCACTAGTTAATGGTTTATTCATCAAATACTTAATTGTGGAATGATTAGTATGTACAAATACTTCATATCCTGTAATATAGTGTCTTAACTTATTAATTGCAAAAATCACAGCTAAAAACTCTTTCTCTGTAACTACATATTTAATTCAACAGAAGACAAAGTCTTACTAATATAATAAATAGCATAGGATTTCTTATTTTCCTCTTCTCCTAAAGCTGTGCCAATAGCCAAATCTAAAGCATCAGAGGTAGTATGAAAACATAGAGACCAGTTAGGACCTCTTAGAACTGGTGCCTGTACTAACTTTTCCTTCAATGTTTGAAAAGAATGTTGGCAAGCTGTTGTCCAAGAAAACTCACTGTCCTTAGCTAGAAGTCTAAAAGGAGGAGCAACTATCTTATAAAATTTTTCAATGAATCTCCTATAGTAACCAACATTCCCTACAAAGCCTCTTACTTCCCTTTGAGTTTTAGGTGCAGGAAGATGCAAAATGATTTCAATCTTTGCTGGATCAACTTGGATACCTTTACTAGAAATAAAATGACGAAGTACCACTCCTACTTTGCACATCAATCTACATTTCTTATCGCTTAAAGCAAGATGAGCTTCCTCACAACGCAAAAGTACTTTTTCCAAGTTTTCAAGAGCTTCCTGAAAATAATTACCAAACACAAAAAAGTCATCCATATAAATTTCCACAAATTCTAGTTCAGCTAAAATAGCCAAGACTGCCCTTTGAAAGGTAGCCAGGGCATTACATAATCCAAAGGGGAGCACTCTATAAACAAATGTACACCATGGACATGTAAAGGTAGTTTTATCTTGATCTTTGAGTGCAATCTGTATCTAGTTATAACCAATGAAGCCATCCGAAAAGGAAAAGTATTCCTTTCCTACAAGGGTATCAAGCACTTGGTCAATGAATGGGAAAGGGAAATAATATTTGAGAGTGGCTTTCTTTAATTCTCAATAATCGATACAAATACACCATCTTCCATCTTTCTTAGGTACTAGTACTAATGGAGAGATCCATTGCCTATCATAAATAGGATAGATGAAACCAGCATCCAAGAGCTTCTATACTTCTTCTTTCACGATGTCTTTTAGAGTTGTATTCGTTCACCTTTGTGGTTGTCGGATAGGTCAGGCTCCTTCCTGAATATAGATATGATGTGTGCAAGTTTCAGGAGGGATACCCCTCATATGTTCATAACCCCATGCAAAGGCACTAAGATGGTTTCGCAACATCATATATGCATTGGCGGTAGCAAGCCATGCTCGACCCAAGATCAAGGGATGTCCTCCTACTGGGTTCTTTGGCTGAAGCACAATGAAGTAAACAAGATATTCACAAGAGTCTAAGGAGATGATCACATCATCCAATACTCTTTCTAGCTTAATTTTAGATCTATCTGCTAATTCAAGCACAATGGGAGTAGGATGAAGATGGGATAACCGAATTTGATCCATGGTTTCCTTAGTCATGACATTAATGGCTACCCCCAAATCTATAAGGACATTAGAGACAAGGACATTACAATTTGAATTTGAAGACAATAGGGTTTCCAGGATTAGTATATTTTTCCATAGATACACATCCTCTCATCAACTTTGCTGCCCTACCAATAAATTAAATGGTTTGGGGTTCCAATTTCTTCCTCCCGAGTTTCTTAAGATAGAGTTCCTTAATAATTTTAGTGCAAATAGGGATCTCTTTGGTGGCTCAAAGCAAAGGTAACTTAATGAAAAGATTCCAAAGCTCTAATGCCAAGCTAGTCTTAGAAATGGGCTCACTTCTTTCCATCGATAGCCTCTCTAGAGAGGGAGGCTAGTTGGAAGAAGGTGGTAAGGATCCAAAGGGTAAGGGCTGCTTGGTGATTGCTTTCGGAGAAGGGGTAGGAGTTTCCTCTTCTCCTTCCTCTTCAACAATCACAGTGGGTTGTTTCTGACTTTCTAGCATTACAGTCCTCCGTGATATTAACTAGATATCATGAACCCCAACTAGAATAGACTGATACTCATATGATAAAGGTGGGATTGTTACATAAATCATTTGCACTGCTTTTTTATTGTTAGTATTAGGCATGGGTTGAGCAGGCAACTGAGGGGGTCGAAAGGGTGGAGGTAAAGGCAATGGTGGATTAAACTAACTCGGAAGTTGTGGCATTGAATTTTGTATATGAGGATATGACTGCATAGGTGGCTGGTGGGAATATGGGGAATGCGTTGGCCCTCTCCAACATGGCTACCATGGTTGAGAAGGTTGTCCATGCTGGTATTGTTTTCCATACTGCCACTGCTGATTAGTGTTAGGATAAGAATATGCATGTGAATGATAACCAAAATAGTGTGGAGAAAATTTAGGAGCTATACCTGCACCGACCTGAGGCCAATTTCTTCTTTCTCCCATAGCATTCAAGTATTTAGCTTCAGGCTACCCTCCTATAAATACAGCTTCAAGTTCTAGTATAGAGGGGCATTTTTCTGTGGCATGGTCTTCTACACAAATAACACACTTATTATTTTCTTTTAGATTAAGAGGACATTCTTTAGGAGGATGTTTATCTCTACACTTAGGACAGAAAATACATAATGACTCTTGTTCTTTTATAAGTTTCTACTGGAATTTTAAAGAGTCTAACTATTTAGAAACAACATTCATTATATCGATTTTCTTGTTTTCCATTTTATTCTCTAGTCCAATAATCATAGCATCGGTAGATTCAATTTTTCTATTTCTGTTTCAAGCTCCTCTGCCAGATCTATACTGATTTCCTGAAAATTTCATGCATAAATCACAAATTTGATCAAAATTATGTTGAGAGATATCACCTTGTCTTGGTAGATTTAGATTATTTCTAGAATTATCAGTAAGTCCTCTTAAGAACAAGGTTATAATAGTGCTGGAATCAAGCTTAAGTTTCGACGTTTGCAAAATATACATAAATATTTCTAAGTAATCCTCAAGAGTTTCATCATCATCCTGTATGATCGTAAAAATTTCATCTTGCATGTCCCGAGTTTTGCAGTATTCCTGATATTTAGACAAAAACACTCCCTTCATCTATTCCCAAGAGGTTATAGAGTTTCCTCTTAGCACCATGAACCAACACAAGGCTGAGTCCTTGAGGGTAGTAGGAAATAATCTTAACTTCTGAGCATCAGTTGAATAATCATAACTTCTACACAAAATATCAAACTCAAATAGAAAAGAGTCAGAGTCTTCATGAACTTTACCATGAAAATGGGGGAGAGTAGATGGTGGAATATTCTTCATCTGTGCCATAGTATCAGGATCCATAATTGGAAACACAAAAGTGAATTTTTCTTTGCTTACCTGATCCTAGTTTTCACCAGACCCTTCCACATAAGTTTCATGATCTACCATTGTCTCTTTCTTACTCTCAACAGACTGAACCACACCTGAGTTGTTGTCACCAAAATCCAGGTGGATTGTTCCTACATGATGGGTTTGATTGGGCTTCCTACTCACAAAAGGAGACCGAATATGAGAATTATTTTCAAAATTCTTTTGGCCCTTAGTGGGCTTTGAAACCCTACCTTTCCTCGGCATGCATTTGAAAGAAAGAAAAACAACAAGTAATTTCTAATAAAAAGATGTTGCCAAAAATCAATTAACACCAATAAAATTCCTTGAAAAGAGAAATCTTTCCCAAACAATTATGAAAGAAAAAATTACCTCTATTGTACAATTAGAAAATTCTTACCAAATCAATTGCCTCCCCAGCAATGACGCCAAAGTGTTGGGTGTAGGAATTACACTTAAGTCAACTCCTCAACACTTAAATTGTCAACCCGAGGGATCCGTAAACTTAGAGATGAAGCGCAGGCAATTTCAGAGATGGTATGAATGTCTCCAATATCAATCACTACTTTCTTTAAAGGAAATGTTATAGAATCAAACTATAGAGGAAAAGTCAACTTGAATCGCTAGAAATAATCTAAGACTGGAACAAAAGAAAATGCATTTGCGAAAGAGATTTAGAAGGAAAGGGAAATCACTCTAGTTGTTTATTGACTAACTACTGAGTGTGTGTTTCTTTCAGCAAAGACACTTTAGCACTCTTCAATAGATGGGCCCTTCAAACCTACTTATATAAAGATTTCCTTCTCGCAAGAATCTATTATGCACTAGTGCAGGAATAGAGATTTATGCCGAGGGTGTAAAATGATGTCTGTACTAAAAGTACTTTTTCTTTCGTGTAAGGTTTAGAGTTTCGCAAGTCTAAAGAATGTAGTCCAAGCAACAATAAACTAGTTCTTGTGCTAGACCAGAGCTTCTTACACTTTAACTTTTAATCCTTGAAATCAATGTTTAACTTGTTGAAAATAATACTGAGAGGGGGGGTGAATCAGTATTATCAGGATAATTATTCTTTTTCAAAGACAACTGATATACGCTACTTCAATTTAATAAACCTGCGTATGTACGCAGTTATGTAGAAGAAAACCCGCGTATACAAAACATGCTTTTATTTTACTTAATCTTTCTGATGATAATTGTTAGTCAGTGATGCAGAATCCAATAACAGTATCCAGAGACAGTAAAATAGAGCAGAAAGACAATCAGACACAAGAACACAAGATATAAGGTGGAAACCCAATGTGGGTGAAAACCACC
>APFE031185376.1:0-26680 GCA_000404065.3 Pinus taeda
CGGATTCATTCTTGATGCTCGATGTGATCTTTCACTTCTTGAACATTTTTCTTCTTGATATGTCCTTCTGTCTTGATAGTTTGAGGAGTGGTAATTTCGATCAATGAATTACAAGATAAGGTTGGATCCATTTCTTCTTTCTCGATGTGATCTTTCACTTCTTGCACCTTTTTCTTCTTGATATGTCCTTCTATCTTGAGAGTTTGAGGAGTGGTAATTCTTGCCAATGCTTTACAAGATATGGTCTTATTCATTTCTTCTTTCTCTGGGGTAGGGTCCTCGCGTATATCCTCTTCTCTTGATGTTTCTTGATCCTTTTCTTCCTCCTCTTCATATTCTATGTAAAATTATTTCTTCTCAGCACACTTATGACCTTTAGTGCATTTGCTATCACAATTGTAACAAATCCCTTTTTCTCTTTTTTCTTCCAATTGTTGTGGTGTCACCCTTGTAGGTTGTGGAAGGCTAGGCGAAACAACACTTCTGTTTTTATAGTTGTGAGGGGTATGCTTCCTAGTTTCCATAATTTTTCTTTCCACTATGTCACAAAGCCCTTTTACTCATTCCAATTGTTGTGGTGTTGCTCCAAAGAAGGTGTTGCTCTTTGTATCCTCATAATGTGCTATTATTTACTCTGTGAAAATTGACCACGTAACAAGTTGTTTACGAGAAAAAAGCCCTTCATATCATAAAAATTGATCCGGTTTTAAATATGAAGATGCAATACATACCTTTTGTAACAGTGGTACACCATGTAGATCAAAATATTGCTCCATCTGAAGTATCCAATTTACCGGATCCTTGCCATCAAACTTCCTCATCTTGCTTTTTCTTGATTTTAGGAGCTCGATCTTGAAACGACTGTAACTCTGTACTTTTGAATATTCAAGTTCTTAAATTGCACCCTGAAGTAGCCCGCTACGTCCTCTTTCCAATGCCACCAGTCTGATCCAAATTGGATTCTCCAAGAAAGAGTTATGCACAATCTCCCAAGATGACCTGATTATAGGCCTTTCCAGAAGAGTGAACTTGTATGAAGTGCCACGTGTCACATTTTCGACCTTTGGCACTGAAAAATATATAGAAGAAACTATAGTCTGTCCTCTTTCTGTACCTTCTTACAAAATTCCAATCCAATGCTCAGAGAGAAAGTTATGACGATTTTCCCCAGGTCACCTGTTTGGAATGTAATTCAGGAGTTTGCAAAAAGACCAACTTCCTCAAATCATATCTCCGCAAATATAATGCGAAAAGCTTTGAAATTCAAATCCGAGATTCAACACGGTTTCTTCTCAAATGGGTTTTTTTAGCTTCTAAAACATCGCAGAAAAAAAGTTATAGCGAAAATGTCAGGATAACCTGTTTGGAGCAGCGAAACCCTAGAATCCAAAGCTCTGATACCAAATGTTATGAAACCAACCCAAGAAAAAGATAGAAAAGATAGATCCACGCCTTAGAATTCAGCCTCTTCGAGGGGGCAGCCTCCAAGCCCTATCTACTGTCTAGCGAAACCATAGCCAAGGGAACGGGCTTGGCAGAATCAGCGGGGAAAGAAGACCCTGTTGAGCTTGACTCTAGTCCGACTTTGTGAAATGACTTGAGAGGTGTAGAATAAGTGGGTTGTACTAATAACAATAAGGGGTTACACTAGTAGCATAGGGGCCTAACATTTGGCCTTATGAATGTTGGGGCCACTTTCCAAAGAGAAATGGACATAGCCTTTGCTAATGAAATTGATAGATTCATTGTGATTTACCTAGATGATATAACTATGTTTTCAAAGATAGATGAAGAACACTTGCTGCATTTAAGAAGAGTTTTTGAAAAGTGCAGAAAATATGGTATCGCCTTAAACCCTAAGAAAACTATTTTCGGTTTAGAGGAGGGAAAAATTCTAGGTCATATCATTTCTAAAGAAGGTATTAGAATTGATTCTAACAGATTCGAAGCCATATTGAAAATTGACCCTCCCAAAAACAAGAAAGAAGTTCAATCCTTCATTGGTAGGATAAATTTTCTTAGAAGATTTATTCCCAACTTGGCTGAAATCTTAAGATCCATTACAAATATTTTAAAGAAATACATGGAAATAAAATGGAATATTGAAGCCAAGAAATCCTTTAGTGAAGTAAATTTAGCTTTAACTACTGCTCCTGTTTTGATAAGCCATGACGTTACAAAGGATTTCATTATTTTTTCTTTTACATCTGAGCATACTATTGTGACTATTTTATTGCAGAAAAACAATGAAAGGCATGAACAACCCATAGCTTTTTTAGTAGAGCTCTGAGGGGTTCATCTCTGAAATACAATATCATGGAGAAACAAGCCTTTTTTTTGGTAAATGCATTAAAGGGTTTTAGTGTACATCCTACATTTTCACATCATTGCATTTGTCCCAAGTGTTGTGGTAAAATATATTCTTACATAGATTGACCTAGATGGCAGATGACGGAAATGGATTGTTGTAATCCTAGAGTATGACATTGAGATCAAACCAACCAAGCTCATCAAAGGTCGGGGATTGGCAAAGCTAATGGATGAGTCCAATTTTCATGCACTAGACATCAATTATATTGCTGCATTGGATGAACAGGAAGAGTTGGCGATTCGACGGGTGTCAGAGACCTTTTCTACTTCACCATGGTATGTAGACATTATCTTTGTACTACAAAATTTACAACCTCCTCCTGATTTAACCAGAACAAAAGTTGGGTTTCTTAAACTTAAAGTTATGAAATTCTGTATTTTAGATCAAAATGTATATTGGAAAGATGCTCGAGGTATTTTACTAAAATGTTTACTGAAAGATAAAGCAGACATGGTCATGGAAGAGTTTCATCAAGGAGACTGTGGAGGCCATTTTTATTGGAAAACCACATCCAACAAAATCCTAAGGGCTAGCTTTTATTGGCCTACCTTGTTTGCAGAGGTGCATAAGAAAGTCACCACTTACCACCAATGTCAAATATTTGATGACAAGAGAAATCTTTTGCCTTTACCATTGAAACTCATTTCAGTTGAAACTCCTTTTCAATAGTGGGGCCTGGATTTCTTTGGTTAAATCCATCCCAGCTCCTTAGGCTAGCATAGATGGATCTTAACAACCACAGATTACTTTACAAAGTGGATTGAGGCTATCCCAACCAAGCAAGCCACATATACTGTCATTATCCAATTTTTAGAAGGTAACATTATGTCTAGGTTTGGATGCCCCCATAATAATATCACTGGCAATGTTGTTTCCTTTAAGTCAAAGAAAATGGTTGATTTTTGTAACAACATAATATTAGGACACTCAAATGCCTATTACCCACAAGGAAATGGGTTAGTTGAGTCCTCCAACAAGAGTTTAGTTAACATCATCCAAAAGTTACTGCAGGAGAATAAAAAATCCTGGCATAAAATATTTTTTAATGCCCTGTGGGATGACCGAATTAGCACCAAAAAGTCTATTGAATGTCTCCATTCCATTTAGTATATGGAGTTGATGTTGTGTTTCCTGTTTCTTTGGGAGTTCCTGTGCTAAAATTGTTACAAGAATCACAGGTGGAAACTAATGATTTACAAATAAGGATCAACCAGACCATACATTTGCAACAACCCAAGGAAGAGGTGTGTAAAAAACCTCAACTTGTTCAAGACAACATCAAAAAGATCTATGAGAGGATAACAAAAACAAATGATTTCTAGTTAGGTGACTTGGTGTTAAGGTGGGACTCAAGGAATGAAGACAAAGGAAAGCATGGTAAGTTCAAAAGTTTGTGGAAAGGGCCATACAAAATTGAAGCTTTCAGAGGCAATAATGCATTTTGCTTGAAGGACTTGACTGAAGAAGCACTACATGGTGGACCTGTCAATGACAAACTTCTCAAACATTACTTTCCTCAAAGTTAAATCAGTTTCATTTAGAATAATTGTACATATAATTTTACTATTTCTACTACAAGAATGAGGGTGGCTCAGATCCGAAATTGAACCCTGGAGAGAAGGCCCTAAGCTTCCGATGATTTGTTACCCATACTTATGATTGACATCAGGTGGATTAGTTTTAGTTGCATAATAAAGACATTTTTCCCAATGGATCAAGGCTACTAATCTACAACATTCGTGACACCTCACAAGGAGGGTTCCATCCCCATTGGAGCCATTGTTAGGGTCTTATATTTCATAGGATGACTTGATTATAGCTGTAATTTTGTATATGAGATGTTCTAAGTAATCTTCCATTCTGCATATCTATTTCCAAAGCAAAAGAGAAAGTGAAGAGAAAAAAATGGATATAATATGTGTGTGTGTGTGTGTAAGTAAAGAACAAAAAAATAAAAATATGAAAGAAGAATGAAAATACCCCATAAAAAATATGGATGCAAGAGAGCAAGTCAAAGTGCCACTCAAAAAAAAAAAAAAAATCATTAGAAGTACCTTAAAATTTTTTCAATAAAGTGTGCAGCTTGTTTAAATGCCACATTGAATTAGGAGAAGTAGATTAGTTAGTTTAATCACATTGCTTAAATGTGATTAGAATAGATTAAATGAAATTAGTTTAGGTTAGTGAATAAATCAGCCACATAGTCTAATTGTGGTTGAATTATATTTAAGGAGAATAAAATTAATTAAACCACAATGTTTAAATGTGGTTAATTAAGCTTTAATTTAAATTGATTGCTAATTTAAACACAATTTCCAATTTGTAGTAAAGATTTTTGGATGTGACATGTTTTGTCGCCACATGATAAAGCGGGTCGCATGTTTGAACAATTACGATCTACCCCACCCTGATCAATGGAGGGGGATTGTCTTCGCCCCCCCGCCCTGAGCCCCTCCAAGGTTTAATTAGTTGGAGAAACACAATTTCCAAGTTGTAGTAAAGCTTTTAGGACGTGACATGTTTTTTCGCCACATGATAAAGCGGGTCGCATGTTTGAACAATTATGATCTACCCCACCCTGATCAGTCGCGGGGGATCGTCTTTGCCCCCCCCCGCCCCGAGCCCCTCCAAGGTTTAATTAGTTGGAGGGGGGCATCTCAAAAGGCGGAATTGACTTGCGACATGGAAGCTCTAGAATACTTCACATCCCCCACCTATTCTCACTTACCACTCATTCCCCCCTCCAAAAAATCGTCATCTTGTTTTCTCCCTCGCATGACCGTTGAGCTTTGTTGCTCCTGCGCCACTAACCTCTCGCCATGTGGACTCCCCTATCCTTACCATTCACTCGTACATCATCCTTTCCCATCCAATGCCTATCCGCCACCTCATGCTTGTGGACCCTACTCCCCTTCCACCAAAGTAACCTTCTACCATTACTTTCACCCAATCTAATGATGCCATTTGGCACTCCCACCATGATGTCAGCTAATCGTTGAGTTAATTAATACTATTTTCTCCCGCCACAACGAACTTACTCCATTGTAACGATAAACTCATTTTTCTATATAAACCACGAAAACTTGTTACATCGCCTCCTTTCTCCGTTTTATGATAACAGGTAATCAAGAGTTCTAGTGCACATTTGACCAAACCAAGTTTTCCCAGTGCCCAACTAGTGATCCACAACATCTTTGTAACCAATTAGCATAACTAGTGACTTGCAAGCGATTACTAAGCCTTCAATTTGCATCTTGACACTAGATTCACCTATTTTTCCTGGGTAATTTTGAATTCCCTGCTCTTTCCTCTTCTATCATGGCACTTAAAAGAAAATCTAAATCCTCTGATGACAACCATATGTTGCCCCCTACCATAGACCTATGTCACTAGCCATTAGTGGACCAGCAATACAAGATTACTGAAACCAATTGTGATTTTGATCTATATGAGCTTCATAGTTGGTTGAAGCAAAAGTTTCTTGACCTTAGTGATCAATTGGACTAGTGGGAGTCTTCCCTGCCCCAATTCATCTTCCCACAAACCTATCACTTCTCAAAATTTGTGTCCTAGTGCCACTTTTGCTACATCCCCAGCCAAAGGGCAATTGTGGCCCATAACAGTGACATCCTTTTCACCATCACTATAGAAGCCATCTCTCGGATGCTACAATTGGCAAATTATGACTCCTTAAAACCATTTTCAGTAGATTTGCTAATGGAATTCTACTAAAACCCAACCTTCCCATAAAGAGCCAAGATTTTTGAGATTTTTCTCCCAGAGGATTCCCAATTACCTAAGAAACCCCCATACTCATCCTCTATGTTCCTCGAGATGACTAAACAGGTAATTGCAATTATTTCATGTATACTTGGCTACCAATCCAATCAGTGGGTTGATGAGGCCATTGTTGGTTTCCTATCAGTATTTACAACTAGTGAGAAACCCCCTATTTTCAATTATAGTAAGTTCATTGAAGAGTCAATTCATGACCAACTCCTCAAGTTCTCTACCGAGGGGAGTTTTAAGTATTCTTCAGTGTTGGTGTATTTATTTCTTTACCATGAAGCAAATAGGTTTTCATTCCCTTTGCAAAAATTAGATGATCAAAGTAATCCATAGTCTATAATCCTTTGGACCTCCCTGGTGAGGAAAAATTCCACCGAGTACACCTTCTCTAATTATGTTGATGAATTCCTACATATAGTTTCCAACTTACTATACAATGATGTAGAGCTTAGGGGACTAGAAATACAATGAATTTTGCATCTCAATGACCAGACTAAAACAAGGGATTGGTATTTATACCAAAGTTATACAGAAATCAGAGCTGGCGACTCCATGGGTGTCAGAAACCTTTGCTACTTCACCATAGTAAGCAGACATTATCTTTGTACTATAAAACTTACAACCTCCTCCTGGTTTTAGCCAGAAAAAGGGTTGGGTTTCTTAAACTTAAAGTTATGAAATTCTGTATTTTAGATCAAAATGTATATTGGAAAGATGCTCGAGGTATTTTACTAAAATGTTTATTGAAAGATGAAGCAGACAGGGTCATGGAAGAGTTTCATCAAGGAGATTATGGAGGCCATTTGTATTGGAAAACCACAGGCAACAAAATCCTAAGGGTTGACTTTTACTGACCTACCTTGTTTGCAGATGTGCATAAGAAAGTCACCACTTACCACCAGTGTCAAATATTTGAAGGAAAGATAAAGCTTTTGCCTTTACCATTGAAACCCATTTCAGTTGAAACTCCTTTTTAGTAGTGGGGCCTGGATTTCATTGGTGAAATCCATCCCAACTCCTCAGGTTAGCATATATGGATCTTAACAACCACTGACTACTTTACCAAGTGGATTGAGGATATCCCAACCAAGAAAGCCACATATACTGTCATTATCCAATTTTTAGAAGGTAACATTTTGTCTAGGTTTAGATGCCCCCATAAGATTATCACTGACAATGTTGTTACCTTTAAGTCAAAGAAAATGGTTGATTTTTGTAACAAATGCCACATAAGATTAGGACACTCAGTTGCCTATTACCCACAAGGAAATGGGTTAGTTGAGCCCTCCAACAAGAGTTTAGTTAACATCATCCAAAAGCTATTGCAGGAGAATTAAAAATCCTGGTATAAAATGTTTATTAATGCCCTGTGGGCTGATCGAATTAGCACCAAAAAGTCTATTGGAATGTCTCCATTTCATTTATTATATGGAGTTGATGTTGTGTTTCCTGTTTCTCTGGGAGTTCTTGTGCTAAAATTTTTACAAGAATCATAGGTGGAAACTAATGATTTACAAAGAAGGATCAACCAGACCATAGAGTTGCAACAACCCAGGGAAGAGGTGTGTAACAAAACTAAGCTTGTCCAAGACAACATCAAAAAGATTGATGAGAGGAGAACAAAAACAAATGATTTCTAGTTAGGTGACCTGTTGTTAAGGTGGGACTCAAGGAGTGAAGACAAAGGAAAGCATGGTAAGTTTGAAAGTTTGTGGAAAGGGCCATATAAAGTTGAAGCTTTCAGAGGCAATAATGCATTTTTCTTGAAGGACTTGACTGAAGAAGCACTGCCTGGTGGACCTACCAACGACAAACTTCTCAAACATTACTTTCCTCAAAGGTAAATCAGTTTCATTTAGAATAATTATACATATAATTTTACTATTTCTACTGCAAGAATGAGGGTGGCTCACATCAGAAATTAAAGCCCGAAGAGAAGGCTATAAGGTTCCGATGATTTGTTACCCATACTTATGATTTACATCAAGTGGATCAGTTTTAGTTTCATAATAAAGCTAGTTTGACCAATGGATCAAGGCTACTGATTTACAACATCCGTGACACCTCACAAGGAGGGTTCCATCCCCATTGGAGCCATTGTTACGGTCCTATATTTCACATGATGACTTGATTATAGTTGTAATTTTGTATATGATATGTTCTAAGTAATCTTCCATTCTGCATATTTATTTCCAAAGCAAAAGAGAAAATTAAGAAAAAAAAGGGATATATATATATGTGTGTGTGTGTGTGTGTGTGTGTGCGTGAAAAGAACAAAAAATCAAATTATGTAAAAAGAATGAAAATACCCCATAAAAATATGGATGCAAGAGAGCAAGTCAAAGTGCCACTCAATTAAAAAAAATTCATTAGAAGTACCTTAGAAAATTTTCAATAAAGTGTGCAGCTTGTTTAAATGCCACATTGAATTAGGAGTAGAATAGTTAGTTAAATCACACCGTTTAAATGTGATTAGACTGGATTAAATGAAATTAGTTTAGGTTAGTGAATAAATCAGCCACACAGTCTAATTGTGGTTAAATTATATTAAGGAGAATACAATTAATTAAACCACAATGTTTAAACGTGGTTAATTAAGCTTTAGTGTTAAATCGATTGCTAATTTAAACACAATTTTTCAATTTGTAATAAAGTTTTTTGGACAAGACATGTTTTGTTGCCACATGATAAAGCAGGTCACATGTTTGAACAATTACGATCTACCCGCCCTGATCAATGGCGGGGGATCGTCTTCCCCCCCCTGAGCCCCTCTAATGTTTAATTGACAGGCAAGGGGGTTTGAAAACGCAGAATTGACTTGCGACGTGGCTGTTGAGCTATGGAAAAGGTATGACTTTGACATTTATTTCCTTATCTTTTTCTTTAATCATAACTCCTTTATATTCTAATATGGTAATATATCGAAGAATAATAGCGAAAACTAGAGAGTTATTGATCATGGAAAATTAGTTAATGATTGTCCTTTTCCATGCAGGAAATAGAAGAAATGGAAAACTACCATTCTGGAGGAAAAGACAAAACATAGCAATTGTTGTTCCTTCACCAGGAAGTCGTATCCAGACAAGCAAATCAAGATTAGAGCACACAGTTAAGGATAAGAATGGAAAATCATAGCATCAGCGCAAGAAGACAAAGAGTTGACTGGAGTTAGAAGATTGAGCAGATCCCTCAGGATCTCTTGATCCTGAGGGATCACTGTTTCAAAGCCTATCTGATATTTCTTGTTTTATATGCCTTGCCTATAAAAGGGACAATGGTTGTAAAGAAAAAAAAAAGAGGAGGCGTTATCATTATTTAGAACTTACTATTGTATTTTCACTTTGATCATCGACTCTTGTTGATTAAAATAGAGTACGATTGCCTGTAACATTTCCCCATATGATTAATACATAAGTTAGTTGTTGTTCCATTCTTATATGCTAAAGTAGTCCAGTGGTGCTTCACTAGCGGCTAAGGGCCTGGCCCTGGTGGATCCACTTGCTATTCTGTACCATTACTTTACAATCGCAGTCGTGTGATGGTTTGGTTTGATTTCCATTTATTTGAATCACATTGCTTTATTGTTCCTTGTTTCAAGAGTTTATGAATTGTTTTATTGTATATGTTGTAACTGAATCGCATTGCCATTCATTTTCATCATAATAAGATTACTACTCTCTGCAAACTATATTGTTATGATGTTCATTTCCATTATAAAGCTTCGCTGTTCATTCCAGTAAACTGACTTTGCTGTTCATTACAGATTGTTGTTCATTTCTACTAAATAGCATTCCCGTTCATTTCTTTTCTGCAAGTATTTGGTTTTGCTTTTAGCATTCTTACAGTAGCATATTTATTCCATTTCTATTAGCAGCATTATTGATTTAATTCCTTGTCATTTCCAATAAGTTGATTTAGTGTGGAGTTTGAGATCAACAACTGTAAAGAACATTGGCTATTACTGTTTGAGTTCTCAGATTGAGGATCTTGTTTAGGTTTGATTTCATTTACATCATTTGACAGAGGAAAGAGTTATTTCTACTGCATCCTTGACTGCCAATTGCTGTTAATTTCCTGAATGAATAATTTAGTTTCAGAGCATTGAGTTTCTTTTAATTGCAAGTAAGTTTTATGTCAAGCATCCTTTTACTCTGGTATTTGAAGCACTGTACTACAAATTGGAAAACATTACTCTTGGATTAAATTTCCACCTTAGACTGAGTACACTTTTGAAATAGAAAATCGTACCTAGATTGATAATTAATGTAGGATAAATAGGAGTTGAAAAGATACCTTTTATACCTCAACATTTTTGCGTCGTTGCCGGGGAGAGTGTAGCCATTTCTTCTTTCAGAGAGTAGTGTGCATCTGATGAGTGCCTGCTATGAGAGAATTGGGTATTAAAAACGAAAGGTAAGAACCTGCGTATGGAGCATGTAACAATCCTACTCCCCTGCCCGCTTTCCAGCAAATTTGTTAATTGTTTTGGGTAGAAATAAACATTTGAGTTGTGTGTATGACTAAGAAGAAAAAACTTGAAAATAATCCAAAACCGCTACCCAAACCTGACAAAGCTAAGGGACCGGTGACCCTTGGTCGATTAACCTTCATAGACGATATCATTAAGCAAGCCGAATCTCAGCCATTAGTAGGTCCTAGAAAATTTGCTTCTAGACAACCTACTAGCCCCCTTTGGGCCACAGGTTCACCATCTATAGCCTTTGTTGAGGTGCACAACAAAACATAAGAGACTGAGCAAGATTTCAAGAAATTGAGAATTCTCGTCCAATTTCTTTTCAAGAAGGGAACTGTAGTAATCTCCGTGAAGGAGGAGGAGAAACAATGGAAATAAAAGAGCCATAATCCCCTCTCGGAATAGTTCAAACACTCAACAGCCCAGAGAAGGGGAGTGTTGTCAAGATCATCCAAAACAAAGCAGAAGAACCTGAAGAGCCAAGATCCCCCCAGATAATAGTTCAGCAAGGAACACTCATTATCCTAGATCAAGGAAATGTTGTTAAGGTCAGTCCTACTCCTTCTAGTCATCCTAAGAATAACTCCCTAGAAATCCCAGAAGGATATTGGCACATATTTGATCAAATGGAACAGAACCAGCAAACACCTCAAACCTCCACACTACAATAGCCCATTGTGGACACTGCAGTTAATGCACCTATGAAGGCGATTCCTCTCCAGCATATTCCTATATTCCATGGCCTAACATTAGAAGATTCGAATGCATTTTTGTTTGTGTTCGATATATTATGCCGGGGGTATGACTATACCACCGATCCCCAAAAGCTAAAATTATTTCCCTCCACATTAAAAGAAGAAGCTTTATGATGGTTTATGGGGTTAGATGGAGGTGTTATAAATGACTGGGATCATATGAAAACTGCTTTTCTAAAGAAATATCAGGATTATTATAAATCCAGAGAATTAAAGGATGAAATATTTCAAATGACAGCAAGACCTAGTGAAACACTGGAGGAATATGTAGAACGTTTTCAATACAATATCTAGAGATCTCCTTATGCATCTTTACCCTTGCCTGACAATGTGTTAAAAACTACATTAATTAAAGGGATGAAAGAACAATGGGTTGAAACATTAAACATTATGGGCAAAGGTGACATATATCAGCAAAATTTCACTGACATCATTGATTTGTGTATCAGGAGTTCGAGAGGCAGCACAAGACTAAATCCAGCAGAACGTGACATGATCATAAGGGATAGCAAGGTCCCTTGTGGAGGTATAACCCGTGCAGAAATCAACAATCCACTAGAAGATTTCAAAACTGATATTCTAGGGACTCTGACAACGCAGTTCGAAATCATGCAAGATAAACAAAAGCAAGCAGAAGTAGAGCAAAATTTGGCGATATTTTGCCTTAGATGCAAAAAGAAACACAACCACAAAGAGTGCCCGCTGGATACAGTCCAAGTCTGCGCCATCTACACAAAATATCACTCCATAGAAAGCTACCCCTCACTCCTGGGATTGAAAGCAATCTGCAAAGAGGCAGAAGAAGAAACAAAACCAGTTTACCTACTAAATCAGCGCCGCCAGTGGCAGCCACGACAAACATGTATGCCCATTGATCCATCCTCTTCTTTTCAGTCTCCTCAGTATAATGCTCAACAATATAATGGAATGTGGCAGAATCAACCACCTTTCCCCAGCTGGTCACAGCAGCTATTTCCCATATCATCATGGCCAAATCAAACAAATCAAACCAATTGCCCGAACTTTCCTTACTATCCACCATTTTGGCAAAACAATTCATATCCAACACAATGATCAGCCTCCACCTCGCAGAGTCAAACCTGGAATTAGAACTGGCAAAGACCTACGAATCAGCCAGCTGGAACGATTCCTCTCCCTCAACCTACATTGCCAACACTTTATACATTGCAACAAAATCCTCAGACCAACTTAAGGCTGCAACTCCCAGCCCAACCCAACCCGAACCCCAACAATATACCGATTCAATATCTCAAATAATCGAAGGACCAGAACTAGAAACCGAGTTAAGGGAGTGCAACGACATTCAATTAAGATTTGGGTGCATAATAGAATCAGAGGGAGACAAAAATGCTCAAGTTGAAAATTCATTACCTTTAGAACAAACAATACAAGAAGAGTATTTTGTTAGACAACAAACTCATGAACAAGCAACCACCTCTTCTCCT
The DNA here is from genome assembly GCA_000404065.3 of Pinus taeda. Lineage (NCBI taxonomy): Eukaryota > Viridiplantae > Streptophyta > Pinopsida > Pinales > Pinaceae > Pinus > Pinus taeda. The sequence goes on from APFE031185376.1 coordinate 12,856, forward strand.
CCATTCCCAGAATGAATAATCATACCTCGCCCAATAGAACATCCTGATTTTGATCTTCTGGGAGAACTAAAAAAAATGTGTATAAAAATTCCACTCCTCCAAGCCATCCAAGATATCCTGATTTATGCAAAAACCATCAAATAATTATGCAAAAAAAATCTAAAGAGGAGAATAACAACTAACCCAAGTGTCCAAGTAGTTGGCATCCTATCTGACTTACTATCAAGAAGAGAAGCACCTGTAAAATATGAGGACCCAGGGAGTCCTATAGTTACGGTGCAAATCAATGGATGCTCCTTCCCAAACACCTTAGTTAATTTAGGAGCTGCAATCAATATTCTAACAACCACCACTTGTCAAAAGCTCAGCATTACATCATTAGATCCAACCACAACCTTATTGGAGTTGGCTGGCCGATCGATAGTTAGACTATAAGGCACACTACATGATGTAATGGTATCTGTAGATTCCTGGGAATACCCTGCAGACTTTCTGATTATTAATCCCAAAGATCAACTGAATGGACATCCCTTAATTTTAGGTATACCTTGGCTCGCAACCATTGATGCTTACATTGGCTGTCGACAGGGCAGCATGACTATAGCAAGAGGGAGTAATGTCAAGAATTTAGCCTTATACCCTCCAGCCCAGCCAAGTTGAACAATAATTAAAACAAAAAAACAACTTGTATCATACTTGACAGAAAACATTAGATTACCATTAACCATAGAAGATGCCCTCGAATTTAAATACCAAACAGAGGATGACATCATTAATAGCTTCATTAACCAACCAAAAACCAGATCCCATTTACAATGTCACATGATTGAGGCAACATTTGATAATGATGTAGAAGAAGATCCCTTGAAAGACACTCATGATCAATCAAAACCTACCACCTCTGTTTTCAACAACAAAACTATAGAAATTGAGCCAAGAAAAACTTTGAACATTAACAAAAACCTAACTGCCAAACAAGATGAAAAGCTGGTCCAAACACTGAGAAAATATAAGGAAGCTTTTGCATGGGATTATCCCGACATGAAAGGACTTGATCCCCAATTGTGTACGCACCACATTTATACAGAAAAGGATGCTAGACCCGTTCGCCAACCCCAACGAAGATTAAACCCTCATCTTAAGGATATTGTGAAAGTTGAATTACAAAAACTTTTAGATGTAAACTTTATTCACCCAATATCTGATAGCAAGTGGGTCTCTCCACTAGTAGTGGTGCCAAAGAAGAATGGAAAATGGAAAATATGTGTAGACTACAGAGAATTAAACAAAGCAACCCAAAAAGACCACTTCCCCCTTCCATTCATTGATTATGTATTAGACACATTAGCAGGAAAGAAATTCCTTTCTTTCCTAGATGGCTTCAGTGGATACAATCAGATTCAGATTGCCCCTGAAGATTAGGATAAAACTACCTTTACCTATCCTTGGGGAAAATTTTCTTACAGAGTCTTACCCTTTGGGTTATGCAATGCTCTTGCCACATTTCAAAGGGCTATCCTCAACTTTTTTTCAGATTTAATAAATGAAGGGCTTGAAGTATATATGGATAATTTCACACCTTATGGAGATGATTTTGAGCCAACATTACAAACACTGGAAAAGGTGTTGCAAAGATGTATTGCCACCAGGCTCTTCTTGAGCCATGAAAAGTGTCATATGATGATGACCGAGGAACTCATCTTAGGTCATTATATATCAGCAACTGAAATACAGGTAGATTCAGCTAAAATTCAGATAATTTTTTTAATACCTACTCCTACCACACAAAAAAGGTACGCAGTTTTTTGGGATTTTCAGGTTATTATAGAAGATTTATAGAGCATTTTTCTCAAATTGCTGCACCTTTATATGCACTAATAGGGAATGTTGATTTCACTTGGAAAGATAAGTGTGACCATGCTTTTGAGGATCTGAAAAAGCTTGTATCGACAACCCCAGTGCTAAGGGGCCCAAATTGGGATTTGCCATTCCAAATTTCATTTAATGCTTTAGACACAACAATAGGAGTAGTTCTTGGGCAGGAAGAAGATAAAAAGTCATATGCAATTTATTATATTAGCAAGAATCTATCTTCTACTGAATTAAACTATACTGTGACTGAAAAAGAATTTTTAGCTGTAATACATGCTGTAAATAAATTTAGACATTATATAACTGGGTATCTTGTAGTTTTATATAAAGATCACTCTGCCATAAAATATTTAGCAAATAAACTGGTTACAAATGGAAGAGTGACAAGATGGTTGATTCTCTTGCAGGAATTTGAAATCACAATTAAGGATCGACCTGGAAAAGAGAATCCTGTAGCTGATTTTCTCTCACGAATGCCAAAGCTAGTAGACGTAGCAGTAATTGAAGATCAATTTCCGGACGAACATTTGTTTGTTGTTACTGTCAGAACACCATGGTATGTCGACGTTGCAAATTACTTAGCAGTAGGAAAACTACCCAAGAATTTAATGCCTAATGAACGAAAACAGATAGTGCAGCGCAGTACCCAATTCTCTTGGATTGGGGGCTACTTATTTCATACAGGGGCATCTATGCACATTAGAAGATGCATCCGAGATGATGAAATATTTGACATTTTGAAAGCATGCCACGATGGACCGTGTGGTGGACATCGTGTAGACCGCAAAACCGGTCACAAAGTTTTACAAACAAGGTATTACTGGCCCACTATTTTTAAAGATGCTAAAAAGTTTGTTCAAGCTCATGATAGTTGCTAGAGGGCGGGACGCCCTAGACAATTTGATGAAATGCCTCTGAACCCGCAGTTAGTAATTGAGCCATTTGAGCGATGGGCACTCGATTTTATTGGTCCTATTAACCCATCATCAAATCAGAAAACATACATATTGGTTGCAACAACGTATGTTACCAAATGGGTTGAAATAGAGGCACTCCCAAGAGCTATAGAGGACTCTGTAATACATTTCCTTTTCCAATTATTTGTGCGATATGGCCTCCTGAGGGACATAATTACAGATGGAGGACCGCAATTTATAGGTAATAAAATCACTGCAACATTAAAAAATTACCACATTCAGCACAAAATTACAACTCCATACCACCCACAAGAAAATGGCCAACTCGAAAGTACTAATAAGGTGATTGAGGCAATACTTACAAAAATAGTTGCATCACACAGACGTGCCTGGGCTTCAAGATTGCTAGAAGCCTTGTGTGGATACCAAACAACGTGGAGAAACACCACCGGGTATTCACCATATCAATTAGTATTTGGAAAAGAACCCATCTTTCCAATTGAATTCAAAATTCAAACATTAAGAACGTCGCAGGAGGGGGGTTTGAATTTAAATGAGGCCGAGACTAATAGATTACAACAAATCAATGAGTTAGATGAAATCAGGCTCTCATCTCTTCAACGCACTGCATTAATTCAACAACAGAGAGCAAAATGGCATGACGCCCTTATTAAAAAGAAAATCTTCCACGAAGGAGATTGGGCACTCCTATACGATTCTAGGTCTCATGATTTCCCCAGAAAACTCTAGACACGATGGCTTGGACCTTATGAGATACACAAAGTGCATGACAATGGCACCATTACATTGACTCCCATTGATGGATCTAGACATTCTTTCAAAGAAAACGGTCATCGAGTGCGACTTTATCACAAACCGCTTACTCAGGAATCCTTTTACCAGCAATTACGGAATATTCCACTATGTAGATACTTGCTGAGGAAGATAAACCCTCCTTAGCATTAATTCACTGAACAATTCCTTTGTTTTAGAATTTTGTACATAAACTTTTCTCTTTAATTTTGCTTGTATAAACTGGTTTTTTTTGTACAGATTTTTACTGTTGTTTCATTTAAGGAACAGTTGTTGTTCCTTTTAAGGAACAACAGTTGTTCCATTTAAGGAGCAGCACAAGGTTTCTTTATTTCATTTTCATGTTGTTCCTCTTAAGGAACAACGATCTTGTGTGCTTTTATTTTCGCTGTTCCTCTTAAGGAACAACAGCCGTTCCTCTTAAGGAACAACAATCTTGCGTGCTTATATTTGTTTGTTGTTCCTCTTAAGGAACAACATTTTTTTGCATGTCCCATTTGACGTTAGTATTTTCACTGTTCCTCTTAAGGAACAGCAGTCGTTCCTCTCAAGGAACAACACCTCTGCGTCTTTTTATTTTTGTTGTTCCTCTTAAGGAACAACACTTCTACGTGTTTGAATTTTCACTGTTCCTCTTAAGGAACAACACTTCCGCGTGATTATATTTTCGTTTTTCCTCTTAAGGAACAACTGTTGTTCCTCTTAAGGAACAACAATCGTCCCTATTAAGGAACAACTTTTTTGCATGTTTCTATTTTTGTTGTTCCTCTTAAGGAACAGATGTTGTTCCTCTTAAGGGACAGTCGTCCCTCTTAAGGAAAAACAGCTTTGTGTGTTCATATTTTTCGTTGTTCCATTTAAGGAACAATTGATGTTCCTCTTAAGGAACAATAGCCATTCCTCTTAAGGAACAACAACCTTGTGTGCTCTTATATTTGTCGTTCCTCTTAAAGGAACATCAATCCACGTGTATCTTTAGCTGTTGCATTTAAGGAACAGTTGTTGTCCTCTTAAGGAACAACAACCGTTCCATTTAAGGAACAACAATATCACCTACTTACATTTGCGTTGTTCCTCTTAAGGAACAACTATTGTTCCTTGTAAAAGGAACAACAGTTTCGCTATTTTTTTTGTACTTTCTGTTGTTCCTTCTAAGGAAAAACAGTTTCGATTTGGAGTGTTTTTAGGCTATTCCGCCGAAGGATCAACACTTTATTTTGCGCTTTCTTTACTTGCTGTTCCACTTGAGGAACAACTACTATTCCTCTTAAGGAACAACAGTTTCGCATGTAATTTTTTTTTCTTTTTTTCCTTTCCTCTTAGAGGAACCACAATTTTGCGTGCAGATGTTCTTCTCGCTGTTCCTCATAAGGAACAACAGTTGTTCCATCTAAGGAACAACATTTTTTTGAGTGCATTTTTCACTGTTTCTCTTAAAAAAACAACATTTTTTTAGAGTTTATGTGAATAATGTTTCACTCTTCATGATCCTTTGAAGGCAAAGATACAAATTTATGCAAGGAAACAAATATTAGAGATTACTGAAATAAGCAAATGAAAGAAAAATTGTCATCTTTAAAGAGATTGCTTTGTATTGATAAGAAAAAGGAAAGGACAAAAAACTATCTATATCACTTTGATGTCTTTATTTTCACTAAAACTTAATTTGATTGATTATTTTTATTGTGTTGGTTCTTCCCTAATTCTCATAATTGTCTTTAATTCTTATTATTGAATAAGAATAAGGGCATATTTTCCTCTGTTGAGATGTCCAGACTTCTTCCACCATCCCTACTCTTAAGGAGTGTCGATCCATCCTCTATATATAAATAGGAAGTTGTATATAAAAGAAAAGGAAAAGAAAGAAAAAATATATCTATATGATTACTAACAATTCTATGAGTTGTTAGATAAAGGATATGGGGTCTCATCAAGAGCCAACCTACCATGATCATAAGGAAGCAGTGAAGTGGCATTCCCACTATGGCCACCACACCAAGGATATGATCCAATGGGCACATCAGAAAAATAAAAGTCCTTGGCATAGGAGGTCTCATCACGAGCCGGCCTGCCCACCTTTCACTCCTTCCTGGTGAATGGCATTGTGATTCAACTGGTTACCAAGCCAGCACAATGGCCTCCATTCTGACATCACAAAGCGCTTTCCTATGCATACATAAAGGATTATGGTTCTAAGGGTGAAAAAACAACTTTGTCAAGGTTATAAACACCTATGGGAAACATAGTTCTGCTAATGGTATTGGAGTCATATTTTTCAACATCAATAGTAATTATAAACCCTTTTCTTATTTCTTTATATTTATTTCAAAAGAGATTATGTTCCCAATTCCTTTTGAACCTTTTATGCATGAAATATCGTTTAAAAATTCAATCATAACGGTTTAAGTGACATAATGACCGCATAAGCATTTTACCTATGTTAGCTATCCTCTTCCCTTTTTCGCATCACTCCATAACATCTCCATATCTATTCATGATTTTCATCATAAGCCTCGATTCTAGCAACTCGATACTTTTTGTGATCTTGTCATGAATGTGTATAACTTTCCCTTTTTATATTGTACGATTGTCGTCCAGTACGATGTTCCTCCATTTAACCTGTCGAGGACGACCTATCACATTTTAGGGGGGCACGGGTGACTTCCAAAACACTCCTGCATACATGTTAGTTTTTTATTCAGAGGTACTAGACTGCATCACATCCCTTAATAGCAAGTTTTAACAGTATTGACGTTAAAAAAAGGGGATATTATCCGATATATTCCATTGTTATCTCTGTGTATTTCTGTGTAAAATTAACAGTGTGCAGAACTTAGAAAAAATGGGAGGTCAATTAGTATGCAATGAGTCACAGGTACTAATAGTTTCCAACACTGCACGATAAATTTTGGTAAGAGCTGGATGGATCGCCTATTTTACACGACTAGAACAACCCCATGAAACTGTGGCTATCGAATTTTTGCAAAATTTATAGGATGATCACTCCATAGTTAGAGGAAGGCAAATAACAGTGACAAATATAGTAATTGCAGAGGTATCTGGACTACCAACAGTTGGACCCATATGGACATATAAAAAATTAAGACTTCAAGATGCCATGGCCACCTTTCGGGATGAGGGACAGAACCTGCTTGTTAAAGGAAAAAGAGTCCAAGCTTCAACTCTGGGAGAACCATGGATGGAACTAGCTAGAGTAGTGCAGATCTACATTACATGTGACGGGAGAAAGGATGTGGTAAGACCACGCCACCTCAAATTATTATCAGTACTAAAACAGAAATGTGCCGTAAATTTGCCTGCATATTTAATTTTTTTTTTTTCTGCATGATGCTACTCAGAGCATAAAGAAATCCCATCATATAGGTACTATAGTGAGCCACCATTGTTTAATTCGATTGATTGTAAGTTATAGCCTTGCTCAACAATAGACCAGTTGGGAAGAATTGGTGTTTTCTATAGATGGAGGACTAGATTTACGTGCCCCAAAAAGAAAAAGAACCACCAGCACAACAAACATACCTCAAAAACGTAGACACTCCTCTAGATTAAGAATAGGTAGGGGAATTGTTGAGAACCTCCAGGGTAGTAGCAGCCAACCCTTAGAATTACATAGTTCTGAAAACAAGCAATCCTCACAACCCAAAGGAGGAGATAACCAAGAATCAGAATTGGAGGAAGAAACTGAGCACACTAGTGAAGAAGAGAGGGAGGAAGCGGAACTTCCCTTAACCCCTAGCACAAGTCCACCACAAAACCCATTGCAGGAGGACGAATTGGCCTAGATTTTGGCCAATATGAGTGAGTATATTTAGCTCCAAAGTCCGCTCAACCTCAATACTGAGGCAAAGCAATCACAGGAACACTCTGCCCATGACAAGAATACATCAGAGTAAAATGATGAAGAAGAAGCAGGAGAAAAAGCCACTCAGGAAGTGGCAGACCATGCTAGGGTTACCTCTCCAGAGGAACCTAGTCAGGATAATGCAAATACTGAACAGATGCTCAAAACAGAGGATATGGAAACTAACCAAGGCAAAAGCACAACCCTTGAAGAACAAAATACAGCTGAGCAACGAAGCCCAGAAAGAATAGAAATGGTTAAGGAAACAATTAGTCCTCCCAAGAAAAAGAAGAGTGAAATTAAGAGGCTGCGAAAGGAATAACAAAAGTTGCAAAATTTAGTGAAACAACTCAGACGAAAGATAAGGACACTGAAAAGAGGGAAAGTCTCAAGAAGAACCCCGAAAACAGTGGATGCAGCTATCCAAACAGAACTCCATGATACAAGGGCCACAAAGACTCAAATCGAGCCCATATTCATTCAAAATGATAAGGAAGAACAAGCAGTACGAACCTCATGCATTCCATTCCAGGATAAAGAGACACAAACTATAGGCACTCAATATTGTAATAAGAGTATCCAGATAAATCTTCAATCCAAAGAGGTTTCAATGGACAACAACCTTGGTGTAGCAAAACTCTAAGAGGAGCTGGCACAGGCTTAGCGGACTATAGAGAAGCTTGAGGATGAGACTGTTCCTCAGAAGAAATACCAGGAATTATAGCAGTAATTAAAGAACATCAATGCATCAGAGAATGAAGCATTCGATAAATATCAGAGGGCAGAAGAAAGAGTTGAAGAGGTAAAGAACAGACTGAAAACAGTCACGAGTCAAAGGGATACTCTCTGTTCTTTATATACAGATGTTCTAGCATGTAGGTCCCCTGCCAAACACTATGCGTTTTTTTGTTAGAAAGATATTTACAGTTGAAAATTAAGGCTCTTAAGGCAGGGAAATCTATAGAATTAAAAATTGTGGATGATTTTATAAACTGTTGTAAACACGATGGTGTAAAAGTCCAACGATTACTCTGTGAGTTTTATTTACATAATTTTATATTGGAGGAGGAAATGGAGAATAATCCAGTCCTTTTGTGGGTGATGTACAGTTTCAAGCATTTATTTCATTTGTTGTTAACCAGTTAAAGTGGCTTAAGGCCGATAACACTTTTCAGAGACAAGAAAATGGGTTAGATCTTTGGGTCAGGGGTGAACTAAAAAAACCATTGCAATTGATGGCTAAACATAAAAGCCTAATGAAAAAGGAGGGAGTGATCCAGACCTTGGGAGCCATCCACAAAGAAATTGTCCAGTAAGGGGTAGAATATTTCCTCTCTATCAAAGACAATTCCTTGGCGGCAGCTAAATTCAGATGGAAGACATCCAATCGGAATATACAGGATAGAGAGCCATTCAACTACAAAAACTTTAAGTTAGCTTCAGATCACCTGGTTACCTATAGTAACCTCATCTTGAGGGAAGGCCCGTATTGGCTTGGTTGTAGGTTTCGAAGCCCTATTATTTGGTATCCTGCAAAAGGGTATAAGGCCATATATGAATTGTCTGAAGGGTAGATAGGGCCCATATTTGAAGTGTTAGCTACAAATCATGGTTTTAGAATACTTCATGACAATCCCTCTCCAGCCTATTCTTTGACTGCTTTGCATGAAAATTACATGGTTTTCATGAGGGCATGAAAAAGGGTAAGCAGAGGTGTGTGTTGAGCTATGGAAAGTGTATGAATTTGACATTTATTTCCTTATGTTTTCTTCAATTATAACTCCTTTATATTCTACGATGGTAATATATCGAAGAATTATAGCGAAAATTAGAGAGTTATTTTGATCATGGAAAATTAGTTAATTATTGTCTTTTTCCATGCAAGAAATAGAAGAAATGGAAAACTACCATTCTGGAGGAAAAGACAAAATAGATTAACTGTTGTTCCTTCACCAAGAAGCTGTATCTAGACAAGCAGATCAAGATCGGAGTGCACAGTTAAGGATAACAACGGAAAATCACAGCATCAGTGCAAGAAGACAAAGAGTTGACTGGAGTTAGAAGATTGAGTAGATCCCTTAGGATCTTTTGATCCTGAGGGATCGTTGTTTCAAAGTCTATCTGATATTTCTTGTTTTGTACGCCTGGCCTATAAAAGGGACAGCACTTGTAAAGAAAAAAAAGAGGAGGCATTATCATTATTCAGAACTTATTGTTGTATTTTCACTTTGATCATCGACTCTCGTTGATTAAAATAGAGTACGTTTCTCTGTAACATTTTTGCATATGATTAATACATAAGTCGGTTTCTGTTCCAATCTTATATACTGAAGTAGTCCAACGGTGCTTCACTAGTGGCTAAGGGCCCGACCTTGGTGGATCCACTTGCTATTATGTACCATTACTTTGCAATCGCGATTGTGTGATGGTTTGGTTTGATTTCCATTTATTTGAATCACATTGCTTTACTGTTCCTTGTTTCAATAGTTTATGATTTTTTTTTATTGTATATGCTATAATTGAATTGCGTTGTCATTCCTTTTCATCATAATAAGATTACTATCTCTGCAAACTATATTTTTATGCTATTCATTTCCATTATAAAGCTTTGTTGTTCATTCCAGTAAACTAACTTTGTTGTTCATTACAGGTTGCTATTCATTTCTACTAAATAACATTGTTGTTCATTCTTTTCTGCAAGTATTTGGTTTTGCTTTTAGCATTGTTACAATAGCATATTTATTCCATTTCTATTAGTAATAATGTTGATTTAATTTTGAATGTGGTTTTTAACTCATCCCTGCAACTCGTCGTCTGCAGCATTATGGCTCTCCCGCAATTCGTCTCTTCGGTGTTTGGATTGCAGACCATCTGCTGTGGTATGATCTTCGCTTGGGGCGCCACTCTGTGGTATTATAAGAGCCAGCTTCCGCTGGCTATGTATTATTTGATGTCTCGACTTTGGTTGCATTGTTTGCTCTGGTCGCTGTTGGTTCTCGGGTCTTGGCAGTGGTCTTAGGGGATTAGGCCTCGGCCCTCAGCACAGAAGGCCTCGGTCTCTTCCTTTGGGCGCAGTATCCTCCAGCACAAGGTCACCAGCTTTGGCTCTCCCTTCTGTAAGCATCAATTTCTGAATGCTATCCCCGTGCCCCTCGTTGCTTCTGTTGACATCCCTTGTTGGCTCTCTGAGCCCGTTCTCACCTCGCCCCTTTGTGTTTCAAAAGCCTCGCCTCCGTGGCCCTTCAGACAGTAAGCCTTTGCACACAGTTCCTCGGCTCTCTGTGCCTCTTGGCTCACGGAGATTCCGCTCACTGCGCATTCCCTGCTCCAGTGTCATCCCTCATGCAATCCCAGAATGCCGCGGGAACGGCTCCACCTCATTAGCAGAAGGGGCGGGTCTCGGGGAGGCTCCAGAGGAAGGGCTATCCATCAGCGCTCATCTCACACCACAGAATCCTCCTCCGAAGAAATTGACTCTCATGGTGCAAGGCGAGGCCGGGGAAGAGGCAGAGGACGGGCTCGTGCAGCGGCATGTTCGCACAGCTCTCATCCCTCAACCCGCTTTCGCTTCCCCTGTTCACTGGACAACTCTACCTACTCTGTGTCTGTTAGGATTGAAACGCAGCTCCTCCAGAAGTTGCTGCGGAGCATAGACAACCTTCTCATGTTCACTGTCAAAGAATTCAGCCGGCGGAGGCCCCTGGTGCAGTTGCGGGTCCAAGTGAGTCAGCTAAAGACAACGCTCCATATACAGACTCGAGCATCAGACCAGTATGGATGCAGGATCGTGGAGGAGCAACCTTCTACCTCCGTGGACGTATGAGCTTGCCTCCACATCGTTTTGGTCCAGCTATGGCCCCAGGTGGTCGTCTCTGTTGCTCTATGATGTATGTTCGGCGATTTCAGTTCACCGCCTTCTTTGTTTGACAATTTTTGACAAGCTCTTGATATGGCTCAGCTCTGTTCAGGTCGGAATCGGTTTTCAATTACGACTATGTTTGATGCTCTATCTATGTTTGTATAACTCTCTGGATAAATTCTGGGACAGTTGGTTTTGGTCTGTGTCAAAATGTCTGTCTTTTAGTTATCAAGAGTCTGTTGGACAAGTCAGATTCCAAGGGAAGTTTCGCCCTCCAGTGTAAAAGTCCTGCTAAATCCATATCTCAGTATGGAGATTTTTTGAGGCCAGCCTCGATGTAATCTTTTTGTATAATAATAGGAGTAGACCAATTTACAAATAAAAAAAACAATGCTGATTTAATTCCTTGTCATTTCCAATCAGTCGCTTTAGTGTGTAGTGTGAGATCAACAACTATAAAGAACATTGGCTATTATTGTTTGAGTTCTCAGATTGAGGATCTTGTTTAGGTTTGATTTCGTTTACATCAGTTGACAGAGGAAAGAGTTATTTCTACTGCATCCTTCACTGATAATTGCTGTTAATTTCCTGAATGAATGATTTAGCTTCAGAGCATTTATTTTCTTTTAATTGCAAGTAAGTTTTAGGTCAAGCATCCGTTTACTCTTGTATTTGAAGCACTGTACTGCAAATTGGAAAACATTACGCTTGGATTAAATTTCTGCCTCAGACTGAGTACACTCTTGAAATAGAAAATTGGACCTGGATTGATAATTAATGTAGGATAAATAGGAGTTAAAAAAACACCTTTTATACCTCAACAGTGGCGGCTCTAGAGTACTTCGCACCCCCCACCTATTCCCGCTTATCGCTCATTCCCCCCTTCAAAAAATCGTCGTCTTGTTTTCCCCCTCGCACGATCGTTGAACTTTGCTGCTCCCATGCCACTAACCTCTTGCCATGTGGACTCCCCCATCCTTACCATTTTCTCGTACATCATCCTTTCCCATCTAGTGCCTATCCGCCACCTCATGCTTGTGGACCCCACTCCCCTTCCGCCAAAGTAACCTCCTACCATTACTTTCCCCCAATCTGATGATGCCATATGGCACACCAACCACGACGTCAGCTAACCATTGAGTTAATTAATATTATTTTCTCTCGCCACAACAGACCCGCTCCATTGTAACAATAAACTTGTTTTTCTATATAAACCACGAAAACTTGTTACATCGCCTCCTTTCTCTGTTTTATGATATTAGGTAATCAAGAGTTCTAGTGCACATTCGACCAAACCAAGTTTGCCCAACACCCAACCAGTGATCCACGACATCTCTATAACCAGTTAGCATAAATAGTCACTTGCAACTGATTACCTAGCCTTCAATTTGCATCTTGACACCGGATTCACCTATTTTTCCTGTGTAACTCTGAATTCCCTACTCTTTCCTCTTCTATCATGGCACCTAAAAGAAAATCTAAATCCTTTGACGACAACCATATGTTTCCCTCTACCATAGACCTATATCACTAATTATTAGTGGACCAACAATACAAGATCGCTGAAGCCAATTGCGATTTTCACCTATATGAGCTTCATAGTTGGTTGAAGCAAATGTTTCTTGATCTTAGTGATGAATTGGGCCTATGGGAATCTTTCTTGCCCCAATTCATCTTCCCACTGACCTATCACTTCTCAGAATTTGTGTCCTAGTGCCAATTTTTCTACATCGCCAGCCTAAGGGCAATTGTGGCCGATAACGGTGACATCCTTTTCACCATAATTGCAGAAGCCATCTCTCGGATGCTACAATTGCCAAATTATGACTCCCTAAAACCATTTTCATTAGATTCCCTAATGAAATTCTACTAAAACCTAACCTTCCCACAAAGAGCCAAGATTTTTGAGATTTTCCTCCTAGAGGATGCCCGATTACCTAAGAAAAATCCACCCTACTCATCCTCTATGTTCCTGAGATGACTAAATAGGTAATTTCAATTATTTCATGTATACTTGGCTATCAATCCAATCAGTGGGTTGATGAGGCCATTTTTGGTTTCCTATGAGTCTTTACAACTGGTGAGAAACTCCCTATTTTGAATTATAGTAAGTTCATTGCAGAGTCAATTCATGACCAGCTCCTCAAGTTCTCTATTAAGGGGAATTTTAAGTATTCTTCAGTGTTGGTGTATTTATTTCTTTACCATCAAGAAGATAGGTTTTCATTCCCTTTACAAAAATTAGATGATCAAAGTAATCCATAGTTTGTAATCCTTTGGACCTCCCTTTTGAGGAAAAATTCCACCGAGTACACCTTCTCTAATTATGTTGATCAATTCCTACATATAGTTGCCAACTTACTAAACAGTGATGTAGAGCCTAGGATAGGACCAGAAATACAAAGAATTTTGCATCTCAGTGAGTAGAGTAAAACAGGGGATTGGTATTTATACCAAAATTATACAAAAATCAGAGTTTATGGGTGCGATTTGCCATCCTGC
>APFE031185383.1:0-11922 GCA_000404065.3 Pinus taeda
CCTGATGAGGAGTACCAAGACTGGCTAAGTGGGTAGGGACGAATGCAGATGGAGTGGTAGACAGAACTACAATGCAGGAGTCCAGAGACAGCACAGAGCTAGAAGGCTGCAGCAGTGCGAGAGGCACAAGAGTGTTGCACCAGTGCAGGAAGGCACAGAGAGGTGTGCAACAATGCGAGATGTAGGGAGTTACTGTAGCAATGCAGAGGTTAGAAACGAAGCACTTGTCAGCAGCAGAGGGAGCTTCAGCATCAGTGGGTGTTTTTAGCCCAAGAGGGAGGTCAGATGTGAGATGGATTACTTACTTCTTAGTAACTGAGTTGCAATGCAGCAGCGGGCAGCACGATGCAACATGATGAGAGGAGGTGCAGTGCAGATGCAGTGCTGGGAGGAAGGACCAGCAACAGCACGAATGCAGAGGGAGTTGTTGTACAGATGCAACAGCGGCAGTGGCAGAACCATGGGCAGCAGTACAGGATGCAACAGTGCAGAGGATGTTGGGCAGGAAGCCCTAACATCAGCACAGGTATTGATGCCGGATGATCAGAGTAATACTCAGTGAGGAGTATTGCTAGAGCACAGTCCTCGCTAAGAGGGAGTGTTGATTTGGGGTAGCACGGGATGTGCTCTAGCCACGAAATTTGGTGGAGAGTTTGAGGCACATGAGATCTCCAATACCCAGAAAGGGTTTGGGCAGATTCTAAACAGATCAGGAGATATTAAAAATATTAATATTTTTAATGGAGTCCCTTAGCCTAAACTTAGGAAAATAAAATATTAATGTGTATTAATATGAATCTGTGTTAGAATGTTCCAAAAGACATGGATCAAGCCAGATCTAATCTTAGCCGTTGATTAGGGACTTTATCTCAATCGTTGATATGTCAACAGGAAAAGTATAATAAGAGGAGGCTTGAGGGTCACCTGGAGAACACACCAGAGTAATCAGTCATTCAATTCTCTAGAGCGGGGTTTGCTAAAAGAGATAGAATCGGTGATCGGGAGAGCAGCTGAGGGGCATTGATTACAGAGAGACAAAGAGGCAAAGATAGCGTTGGGACAGCAGCATAGCAGCCAGAGAGAGAGACGCAGGAGCAGCCAGTGCTCACGCAGGACCACGCAGAGGCAGCAAAGTGCTGCGCAGAGAACTAAAGGGGCCAGTGTCGCTGATGCAGAGACTCAGAGAGATGAAGTAGGGCCTCCTGGGACTGACGCAAGGCAAGATAGGCTGATGCAGGGCCAGTACTAGGCAAGGAGAGGCTGACGCAGTCCAGATTGGGCTGACGCTGGGGTTTCTAGGGTAAATTGGCGCTGAGTAGTTGCCGGAAGGATTATCCAAGGTTCAGCTAGTAGATTTGTCGGAAACTGAGAGGTATTACTGCCAAGGAAATTCTCTGTTGGGTAGGCCAGTTTCGGCACCCAAATTGTACTCTGATATTGCTTAATAAGAAAACCCTCAGATAGTTGCACCAATTTTCCCACATTGGGTTTTTCTGGGGACATTAGTCCAAAAATAATGGTGTCATGTGGTGTGTTTGTTCTTGTTTCTTTTAGTTGCTAATCTGTAATATGTTGAGCATGCACTAGTGTTTATTTTCAGTATTTACATTGTAAATAACTTGTTAAGGAAAATAACAAGTGGGTAGGAATAAATCAGATAAAGTGTATGGAGGGTTTCTAACTAAGTAAACTTAGAAACTTCAACACCTACTTGAGCCCATACAGGGCCTTCTTTAATCTGCATACATGAGTTCTCTTTTCAAGACTTTTGAAGCCTTCAGGTTGTTCTATATACACCTCTTCTTCTATCACCTTGTTCAAGAATGTTGTCTTGGCATCCATCTAGTGAATCTCCCATCCCATTTGAGCTGCTAGGGATATAACAGATCTGATAGAGGTATATCGGGCTACTGGGGCAAAGGTCTCTTCATAGTCTATTCCTTCTTACTGTGTGTACCCCTTTGCCACGAACTTAACCTTATACTTCTCTATACTTCCATCTACAGCATACTTGATCTTGTATATCCACCTTGATCCTACAACTGATCTATCCTCTGATCTCGGTACTACTTCCCAAACATCATTCGTCATGATAGAACTATACTCTTCTACCATGGCATCCACCCAAACTTGGTGTTGAATGGCTTCCTAAAAGCTAGAGGGTTCTTCAAATTGTGCTACCAAGGCCCAGTACCTGTCAAGCTATCTACGTGCCTCTTCTCAGTTCTAGGAGCTCAAACAAACTCCTTTGCGTCCCTTAGTGTCTGTCATACTTCCTTGTTGGTTCTACCACTGGTGGTGGGAGGCTCAATCAACTCCTCTTGATCCTGTCGTTCCATCCAATGAGAACTATCTGGATTTCCTTCCTCTGAGGAAATACTGGTACTGGTCACTGTACTTGATCCAGGTGTCTGTCCTACTACATGTCCTTTTGCCTGCCCCTGCTACCGCTGACTAATGGAACATCTACTAACGCATTTAATGGATCTGATAGAGGTATATCTAGCTGCTGGGGTGAAGGTCTCTTCCTAGTCTATTCCTTCTTTCTGTGCATACCCCTTTGCCACGAACCTAGCCTTATACTTCTCTATACTGCCATCTGCAGCATACTTGCTCTTGTAGATCCACCTTGATCCTACCACTGATCTATCCTCTGGTCTAGGTACTACTTCTCAAACATCATTCGTAATGATAAAACTATACTCTTCTACCATGGCATCCACCCAAACTTGGTGTTGAACGGCTTCTTAAAAGCTAGAGGGTTCTTCAACCTATGCTACCAAGGCCCAGTACCTGTCAGGCAATCTACGCTGCCTCTTCTCAATTCTAGGAGCTCCAACAAACTCCTTTGCGTCCCTCAATGTCCGTCATACTTCTCGTTGATTCTACCACTTGTGGTGGGAGGCTCAATCAACTACTCCTCTTGATCCTATCATTCCATCTAATGAGAACTATCTAGATTTCCTTCCTTTGAGGAAATACTGGTACTGGTCACTGTACTTGATCGAAGTGTCTGTCCTCCTGCCTGCCCTTGTTGATGCGAGACTAATGGAACATCTACTAACTGACCTTTTGCTGGCATCTCTCACGATTTCCTGAAAGCACTATTCTCCAAGAACTTCGTATCCTGTCTCACTATAATCTTCCTGCTGCTAGGAATGTAGATTCTGTATGCCTTTGAGGTCTCGCTATATCCTACGAGGTATCCCTTTTCTGCAGTCTGGTCCTGTTTATTGCACTTCTCATCTAAAATGTGACAATATGCCACCCTTCAAATATACTGAGATGACTGACTTCTGGCTTCTTCCCTATGAAGACTCCTTCAGGCATTTTCTTCCCCAATGCTTTGTGAGGAGTTCTATTCTAGATTTACACTGTCATGTTGCAAGCTTTAGCCCATAAGAACTTAGGCAGATCCTTATCGTACAACATAGCCTTTGCCACTTCAACAATAGTTCTCTTCTTGCGCTCTGCAACTCCATTCTGCTCCAGATTATAGGGAGTTGTCCATTCTCTTTTGATGCCCTTCTTTGCGCAGAAATCTGTGAAGTCTTTGTCTGTATATTCTCCACCATTATCTGAACGCAATACCTTTATCTTTTTCCCTATCATGTTCTCAACGAGAGCCTTAAACTCTCTGAACCGATCGTAAACCTCATCCTCGGTCTTTAAGAAATAAATCCAGGTTTTTCTGGAGTGATCATCAATAAAGGAGATCAATAAAGGTGACGAAGTATTCTCCGCCACTAAGAGCTCTTGTGGACATTGGACCACAGATATCTGAGAGTATCAATCCCAATACGCCTTCCACTCTGTTTTTATTCCTGGGAAAAGCTACTTTAGCGTACTTCCCTAGTACACATCCTCTGCATATAACATCATGCTCAGTACTAAGGACTGCAACTCCTGCCACAGTCTCCCTGAGCATCCTCAGTGCTCCGTGGTGTAAGTGTCCCATTCGCATGTGCCATAGGGTTGTATACAATTAACAACATTGAACAAAAAATGACCTCGAGGAATCAACGTCATGATATTCAAATGAATAGATCGGATATTGTGGTTTCCTACTTCATGAGGATCTCTCAGTTGACAGATCGGGTCAAGGCCATTGGGGAAAATATTGATGAATCATAACTTTTGACCACAACTCTTAATGATTTGTCAGATTCATGGGATTCTCTCGTATAAAGCATTTGTGCTAGAACAGAAATTCCAATGTTTGATCAACTATGGACCTCTTGAACCCAAGAGAAGTCTAGGCTAATATCAAAAGAGAAGATTTAGAGACCTCAAGATGGTGAATCCCTAGCATTTGCATCTCATTCTAAGAATGGTAAAGGAAGAAGAAAGTCTGGTAAATTTCATAAGAGGAATACAGGTAGAGGTTCTACTCCCGTTCAAGATCAAAAGGAGGAGCACATAATGTTTCAGTTGTCACAAGTTTGGACACTATAAAAACAAGTGCCCTGAAGGGAAGAAAGATAAAAAGAGGAAAGGAAAGCGACATGCTTTAGCAGCCGACATTAGTCATGATGAGCATTCACAACAGAAGAAATCAAAGTATGACAGAACAAATGATGATGAGGACGAGAATATGCTTCAATTTCAGTGATTTCTGCAAATAGGCAAGAGCAAGAGGGAGTTGACAATTCCTACAACCCTCGGATTAAAAGATATGTACTTCATATCTTTCCTCCTTGAATAGTATTACAAGTTAGCCTCTTGTCTTTATATCCTTTGCCTGGTTATAATTGTTTCTTCCATAACCTCCTGATGAGGGTTGCAGGTACATCATAAACGTTGCCAAGGCTCTAGCAGCAAATGGAAGCATCAAGAAGAACGAAACAAAGTTTGTGGTAAGAGGATTCTCCCAAGATCAAGCTAAATTCAACTAGAGTGATTTGTGCTCAAGAGGGAGAATTGTACTGACATTTAGAACCGTGTCCAATGCTCAGAAGAGCTCCTAGTTCAAAGTGAGCACACAAGCCAGCAAGATTGAAGGATGCTATAATGGAGGAAATTGTCCTGAGGCTTGAAGGGAAGTCAATGGTGACTTCCAAGTGGATCTACAAGATCAAACATACGGTAGATGGCACAAAGAGAAGTACAAAGTGAGATTCATGGTAAGAGGGTTCTCCTAACAAGAGGGAGATGACCATGAAGTGACATATGCTCCATTGCCAAGTACACTTCTATTAGAATTATTACTTCTATTATGTATTGGAGATTACATCAAATGGATCTAAAGACCGCTCTCAATGGAGTGATTGAGGAAGAAGTGTACTTAGAACTACCAAAGCGCTTCAAGGTACATGAGAAGTAAGATTTGTACAGACATCGGGCATGGTATTCTCGTATTGATGGATATCTATTGAGTCTTGGTTGATCTTGTTATATATGACTTGTTTCTGACGGAAGTAGAATGACTCGCTTCAATGTCAGAGGAAGTTGACTTCTCAGTTCAAGATAAAGTATCTAGAATTGATGCATGCATTACTTCCTTGGTCAAAGGAAGTATACTATTGAGATCCTTCAAATAATGAACTACAAGATGCTCAGAAACAAGTGATCTCTAAGAGCAGTATGCCTTCTATGAGTGGACCAAGCCAAACAGTAGATATGCTTCAGTGACTAGGAAGTAGCAGAAGCAGAGTGTTCAACTAGGATTGTCACAGAAGGATTTTTTTCAGCATTAGAGAGAGCACCCATTCAAGGTGACCGAAAAGCAACTGTGGTGATGGATCCAGTGAAGAAAGTTGATCAATTTATGGTTGAGCCGAGGCATGCGACACAACATGTGTTGAGGTACCGGCATGCTACAATTGGATATGGATTGAGATATGTCTCAAATGATGAAGTACACTTGTAGGGATATATAGATTAATATTGCGCAGGGAGTGACAAAGACAAGAAGAGCACAACAAGATGTTGCTTTAGTAGGAAGCACACATCTTTCACACTCAACACTACAAAGGCCGAGTATATTGCAGCTAGTTTAGCGAGTTGTGAAGCAGTGTGACTTCGGAAGCTACTCGTAGAATTGTTTCATCAGATGTTGGAAATGACCGTGATGATAGGTCAAAGCACATTGAGATCAAGTATCGAGTCATTGTACAAAAGAGAGCAATATGGCTCCAGTACATTTCTACAAATGGGCAACTTGTTGACATTCTCACAAAGCCTCTATCCCAGACGAAGTTTGTCTACTTCAAGGACAAGCTTGGAGTGGCTGAGAATGTCTCCCTTAGTGAGAGGGAGTGTTGATGTTGTTGCATCAAGGGCATACATTCTCCCTAGGTCAAAGGTATTCACCAGGATGTAATGTAATATGGCTAGGGAGAATGGCCTAGAGAGCATCAAGGCCCAAAGTGCTCTCTGGGTCAGAAGGTTCTGACCATATTGCCAAGAGGTATTTGGCTAGAGGGTAGAGTGAGTGCTCCATGGCATTGGGAAAGTGTTTTACCATTCAATTGGCATTCAAGAATGGTAATTAGTAGTGTTCTACGGGGACCCATCCCCCAGGGTGGGGTACGCGTACCCCACAGTTCCCACATACTCGGGACGAGGGGACACCTAGAGAAACATTTCCCCACATCCTTGTTTTGGGGATACGCGGGGAGACACAGGGGGAAATGTTTCCTCAAAGTGGGGGACATGTCATCCCAAAAGGGGTTCTTTTGGGTGCACCCCCTTAAAATGGGGATGCCCAGAAGCACCCCTTTTGAGGGGAGACGCCCAAAAGCAACCCTTTTGAGTTTCAAGAACTTTTGTGTGAGGAAGCCTAATATTCAAGCCTATGGCCCTATTACTGCTATGCTATGCAATTCATGGTAAAGTTAAATTCTTAAATTCTTAAAGTAAAAGTGGCATTCCCCTTCATCTTTTATTTTCATCCTTTTACTTAAATTTTTAACATTACCATGAAATGAATCGAGATATTTAAGAATGGTTCCGACCACATTGGATTCATATGGAGAAAGTAGAATTTTAGATCCCACTCAAAATCTAGGAGGATTGCAACATTTCAAATGGATTTTGTCATGTACAAAAGTATGGAACTAGTATTTAATCAAGAGCACAAAGCCCTCTACGCACATTGATGCTAGTGGCACTTAATGTCAAACTCCTCTATCATGACCCTTCTAAAAATATACCCATCACTCAAACAAAACCTTGACTTGACATTCTACGTTTTTTCTATCTTATTTTAATGTTTAGAGGGTGATATTAATGTTGAAGATCCCAATATAGGTAACGATTTTGATGATATGTAGGTATTTGTTGTAGCATGATTTTTTTGGATGCTAGAAGCCATTTAGAGCATGTTTGTTGATGTATTTTTGGTTCAGAGATGGATTGCACTTAGTGCTATTTTGGTTATGTGCACCCTTACATGCTATATATAGGAAAACTTTTGCTTATTTGTGTATAAATGGTTTAAATCCATACGACTGCACATGAATATATATGTCTTTATTTAACATTTCAATAATTTAGGTGTTTTTGATCAATTGGATTTTGTTCCGGGTTTTTTACCGATTCTGGCCAAGTTCTGGCTAGTTCTCGATAAAGAGAGCTTTCTGGTGCAATCATTGGTTCAGTTGTGATAACATTGGTATCTACTACAGTCTATTTTGCTTAGTACTAATTAGATTCTAAAACGATGAACGATGAATTTAGATTCTAAATCAATTTACATTTTAGAATGATGAATGATAAATTTATTTTTTAAATCAATGTAGATTCTAGAATGATGAACGATGAATATGGATCAATGTATTTCACTATTGAATCTCGTGGTGTATGGATGAATGATGAATATGGATCAATGTATTTCACTATTGAATCTCGTGGTGTATGGATGAATGATGAGTATGAATGATGTACGTACCAGTAAGAACGATGAATATGGATTAGTGTATTTCACTGTTTAATTCAATTATGTATAGATCAATATATTTATGCTTTCATTATTGAGTATGAATTTGAATACTATACATATATACCCCAGCATCTCCCAGTCCCCCCTAAATTTCCCTAAAATTTGAAGGTACTCCCACACGTCCACCCTGTGCATCTCCCCACACCCACATCCCCCCGTCCCAGAGTCATGGTGGAACATTGGTAATTAGCCCAAGGTTTCACCATTTTGTTGGTCAAAGGTATTGACCTTGCTCCAAGTGACGACTTGTTGAGCTAGTGACCCAGGACTAGTCTTGTTGACTCCGGTCAAAAGGTGGTGGAACATTGGTAATTAGCCCAGGGTTTCACCATTTTGTTGGTCAAAGATATTGACCTTGCTCCAAGTGATGACTTGTTGAGCTCGTGACCCAGGACTAGTCTCGTTGACTCCGGTCAAAAGGTTCTGACCATATCGCCAAAGGTTTGGTTGGTGGGTGACAAGATCCATTTGCAAAGGGGATTTGACTTGTAGGTAACTAGATCCTTTGCATGATGCTGATGTAGGATGCTTTCCACATGGTTCTAGATTAGAACACTGAGTTGACAAATACATTAGCATAGCTAGCTCATTCAATCTTTTCTTTGGATGGAGAAATTGTTGAGCAAAGAGGACATCTAAGAAAGTCAAAGTTGAATACCTCCCTAGCCAAGAGGGAGTGTTGATTTTTTTAGTAGTTGCAGTCAGTATTCAAGTCAGCCAAATTAAAGAAAAGAAAATTATTATTTTTGAATTCATGTAGGCTCCAGAAAGACAGGTCGGCCAGACCATACAAATGGGTCCGACCCTTGGTCAAAACCCACCTACTTTGACCACTATATATACACCATTCGAAACATCTTTCTTTGGAACCGAATCCAGATCACAAAACATCTAATCTTCTGTTCACACATGCAAAGGAGAAAGAGAAGTCTGAAGTTTGACCAAGCTCAAGGATTTGTTTGACCAGCATTGACTGGGCCCTTCTTCTGATCTATTTGACCGAAGTTTGACTGAGGAAGTTGACCGAATTTCAGATGCACAGTTGACTGAAATTCAGAGGCAGTTGACCGAATTCCTGAGGCATTGTTTGACCGCAGGTTGACCAAGATTTCCTGGGTCATTTGACCACAGGTTGACTGAGTTCTTCGGGCAGCAGCAGGAGGCCAAAATTTGGCCTGTTTGACCAGGCTGATCAAATTTGTTGGCAGCTGCAAAAAGGCCAAATTTATGCCCATTCGACCAGGTTTGACCAGAGCTAGATTGTTGGTCTGTTGTGACCAAAATTTGACTTGGAAAATCAGATTGTACTTTTTCTGAATTAAACAATTTCTCCTAGAAAAGATTGCTGGGTTTTCTCCCGAGTCTGGATTTCCCAGGTGAAAAATTTGGTGTCTACTGTGATCTTTATTGTTCTATTGCATTTACTGTTCAATTTTCTGAGTGTAATTGCTTAATGATGTTCTGAAGTATGATAAAATAAGACCATATCACTGGAACTAATTATCAGTGGCAGAAAATTGTGCTTGTCTAAATTAGCACTAAAAAATCAACAAGACAAACATAACTACAAATAATACAAGTGAGCAACTTGAATAAGGAAGAAGAAAAAATTACAATATGAATTACAAAAACACAAGAAATCTAATGCAAAAATACACACAGCCAACACAGATGGATATATGATGCACAATAGACAATGATGCTCCCTCCACTTGTCATGATAAAGAATTCCAAAATATGGGTGGCTTGCAGAAATCAAGGACCTACATATGCAACAACTGACAAAAGGCATAACCCTTCATCCAACTAATTAGGACTTTAACAAGGACTCTTCTTAGTGTTTGTTCATTATGACAATCTCATTAATTAGTTCACAACCTACTCATCGAGCAATTAAGTATTATCATATATAATTTTCCTTTATAGCATGTGTAGGTTTCTAAAAGTTAACAAAATACATAATAAGACAAAGTATGAAATAGTTTGGAAACAAAGATTGTTTCTTGTAAGGTTGACATATTGTTGCTTAAATAATGGTGCAGACGACAAAGTTCAGATATTGTGTAACATCTTATTCTCACCAAGTCAAATTTGTTCTGGGAAATAAGAAGCAAATATAGAGCCATAGATTTCTTCAAACATGACCCTATTAATTGACATGCATGGACATGATAAACAATTTTCTTGATGTCTAATTGGGATGAATATATTTATTTTTGAAGCTTTTGAAATTCCTATGTGTGATCCTTTATTTAACACTAAAGGTCACTGGCATGTGCATCACCCACAATCAAATCCAGAACGGTTCCCTTACACATTGCTGACTTATTCTTTCCAGATAAGGAACCATGATAGACCGACCATGGACCCCAGGAATCCAAACATTCCAGAGAGTGGAACAGATCCTGTAACATATGTAACTTTCAAGAGATATATTTAATGCAAAGGTCATACTTCATTACAATAAGAGTTCGAAATGGGAAACATATGTGCAAACAGAACAGATATTTGTTGAATGAATATATTTGTACATGTCTAAATCATCAGAGAAAATAGGACTCTTTAGTAAGCTCTTCATGGATGGGACAAAATATTCCAATAGTATCATCTAATAACAATAAATTGACTACATGAGATGTACGTTCAGCTTTGCGCTTGTCCAGATTACAATATCTACCTGAATTTGAAGTGCAGCTAGTGTTTGCCTTTTAAGTTGATACTCTCGACGAGCAAAATATGCACGGATTCCAGCTTGTATAGTATTCACTGCAAAACGAAGATGAATGTAGACCTTCTGACTTAACCACCTGCGGATGTACTTTTGAATAATAACCGATGCAGCTTCCCTTCGCATAACTTTATAAAGCTTGCGTGCAAGCCAACCTATCAAAACAGTTAATTTCATTAAATCATTTCAAACATATAGAGATGTAATCAGTGCATCAGAATAAATTTTTCTCCTGCCCCACTCCTCTGATCATGAATAATCAATCAAAAGTAGGACCACAAAAATGTCTTTTACATATAACTTGGCTTCTTTTCCATTAGCATGTAACACTAACACCATTTTCCCAACAAATAATTTAATCAAATATTCCAATACGACAATGGAAAAAGAAATGAACACTGGGATGTATATGATCGTGATATTTTCAATCATTCAAATAACTTTAATTCTTGAGAAAAGAATTTTAAAAATTGCTAAAGGTAATTAGAAAACAGAATAAAGGGACTCAATTTTTGACAGAATAAAGTGCAAGTGGCAATATGACACAACTCCCAAGGAAAACAACGAATAGTTAGATTAACAGTTTCTATAGTTTTCCCAAGAGAAGAAAGAAATATATATATATATATATAATATATATATGGAGAGAGAGAGAGAGAGAGAGAGAGAGAGTTTCTTTCATACTCAACAGTCACACTTTCCATCCAGCTTAAGCCAGTTAATTTCCCCTCCCTAATATCAGTTTGAACATAACAATCAAACATTACAAGGAAATCCAGTTTGTACAAATCATGCATCCATGACATGATAGAAATAGTAATGCAGATTTTGGCAGACAACTTAAATGTATGAATATTAGATAAACATCATTATTAAAAGTTTATAGAATTAAAAATGTAGTTGTTACAGGAAAATGCAAATAAAAGAATCAAGCTAATATATTATTATTAAGGGGACCATATTAAGATTTGAATATTATCCTAGATAAAATATCAAAAGAATAGAGGAACAACTTTATTTGTCTATTTTTCTCGAGTATTTCATAAGCAACTTATGGAAACCAGCCCTAAAACTTTTCCTGCTCCAACTTGCATGTGAGTTCTCCTATATTGCAGGTTTGCATTCATATCACAATATGGGTTTGTGGAGGATACCAAACTACAATGGTAATGGTAACAATCCTACATGTTAATTCGCAACTAGGGCCAAACTCCATGAGGATCACCTTATTCATGGCTGATAATATTTTATC
>APFE031185383.1:11942-22589 GCA_000404065.3 Pinus taeda
ATAAATTATAATATACCCCTGACGAACCCACGCACCCTGTTTCAGAAAATGACGTCCCCGTCCCCGTCCCCGTACCCGTCCCCGAACCCACGTTTCCTGGCAACATAGTATTTTATCTAGATTCCTCTCATCGAGAAGTGTAGGATTGATCTAAAGATCATCCGATTCCATCAAGTATTCATGGAGTTATGAATTTATTTGTGTTATAAGACAAATTGTCAAGTTGGCCAGCAAATTGTGTAGGCTCAGAAGCCCAATAGTCATGTCTATTCATCATCTACGTTTTAGTATAAATAGGAGAGGACTTGAAGTCATTCTGGACACACACACTTCATGTCATCTCCTCCTCTCCACGTCTTTGGGTTTTTGGTGAAGGAGAGAGACACTAAGAGTACGCTGGGATAAGTAGATGATGCCCTAGCCGCAGTAGTTGATGCCAATGATGCTGATGTCGTTGATGTCGTTGATGCTAATGCCACTGATGTCGATGATGTTGATGCCGCTGATGTCGATGATGTTGATGCCGTTGATGCTGATGCCAATGACGCTGATGCCAAAGATGTTGATGCCAATGATGCTGATGTCACTGATGTTGATGATGTTGATGCCGTTGATGCTGATGCCATTGATGCCGATGATGCTAATGTCGTTGATGTCGATGATGTTGATGCTGCTGATGTCGATGATACTGATGCTGCTGATGTCGATGATACTGATGCCGCTGATCTAGGGTTGTTGCTGCTAATATAAATCAGATTTTTGTACTATTTCTCTGCTGAATTATTGAAGATAAAAGAAGATTTGATCAAAGGGTTTCCCCATATTGGGGTTTGTCCCTGGCTAGCTGCCACATCTTGTGTCTCTTGTCTTGGCTTGTTTACTGTTCATCGTTTAATGTTCTATCTGCACTTTACTTATGTACATGTGATTGCTAATTTGTGGATAATAATAAGAAAGATAAGTAAACTGCTCCAAGCATAGAACATACCATAATTTAACATGGTATCAGAGCTGAGGTGAAGAGAAAGCCCAAGCAAGAGCAAGAGCAATCACCGAAGAGAAGGTTAGCAAGGCTATCTAAAAAGAACTATGGGGTCCTCAACACTCTTCCCCGCCGAAGACAAGCTCCGTGAAAAGTTTGACTATCACGGATGGAAGATGTCTCTCGATCTGACTTTAGAAGATCAAGAAGTGTTGGACCATGTGAGAGGCAATATGAGCCTCCATCAAACGCATCCGTTGTTGCCAGGAACAAATGGAAATCCGGAGAAGTCAAAGCAAAGAAGATCATCTAGGACTCTATCGACAAGCGCTTGGTGGCCTATGTTTCTGAACTGAACACCTCCAAGGAAATCTACAATAGATTGGACGTATTATATGTACCTGATCTCAAAAAGAACCTAGTGTCCATTTCAGCAATGTGTTTCGAGTTGAATCATTATATCAGGGCAGAGGAAGTCCGCTAGGTGTCATGTCTTGTGACACATCTCTTCAGTCCGAACTATGGCATCGGAGGTTTGCTCACCTTCATTTTAAAGCTCTACCTGATGTAAGAAAAATGGTGACCGGGATGCCTGAGTTCAGAATTAAGCAAGAAGGTGTATGTCCCGGATGTGCCAAAGGAAAGCTAAAAAAGGGGACAATTCCCCTCAAGCCAAAGCAAGACCTCAGATATATTGCAATTAGTTCACTGAGACATATCTAGTATGATGTCTGTGAACTCCTTGGGAGGATATTCATAATAATTACCTCACTCTTACAGATGACTATTCTCGCAAGACTTGGATATACTTCTTGAAAAAGAAGGATGAAGTGTTCTCCTGGTTTCGACACTTCAAAGCCTTGATCGAGAATCAAACTGAAAAGAAGATCAAGATCTTAAGGACTGATAATGGGACTAAATATGAATCTATTGAGTTTCATGACTTTTGTAAAGAGACAGGCATTAAAAGGGAGACTACTACACCATACACTCCTGAACAGAATGGTGTGGCGGAAAGGAAGAACCGTACGATTATGGAAGTTGTCTGTGCTATGCTTCATGATCAAAGACTTACGAAGTTTCTATGGGCCGAAGCTGCAAACACCGCCCGTATGTGTACAAAACCGATGCCCCCATCAAGCATTAGGTTCCAAAACTCCTGAAGAAATGTTCACCGGTAAGAAACCTAATGTATCTCATTTTAGAATTTTTCGAAGCCCTGTATATTTTCATGTGCTGAAAGAAAAAAGGAATAAATTGGGTGCATCTGGAAAGAAAGGAATCTTCGTGGGCTATAATGAAAATACTAAGGGCTACAGAATCTATGTAGCCGGTCAAAGGGAATTCATGATCAGTCATGATGTCACCTTTGACGAAGATGTGGCTCTCAGCAAGGTGAACAATCTTCCTACTGTGAGCAGCTCTCAAGAAGTTGACACTAAGGAACTGAAAGAAAAAGATGATGAAACAATGCCTAATATGGAAGAACCCATGGATCCTATTGATCCTCCTCCACCTGAACCTTCCTCCTCTAGGAAGAGGCCTTCATGGCTTAGGGGGACACTTGGATGAAGGAAGTACGGAAAAGTATAAGGCTCGTTTTGTCGCTCGTGGCTTCTCCTAGAAGGAAGGTATAGACTATGACGAGATATTTGCACCTATTGCCAGATATACCACAATCCGTTCGATCATATAGCCCTTGCGGCTTCACAAGGATGGAAACTACATCAGATGGATGTCAAGACCGCATTCTTGCATAGTTCGATCAAAGAAGAGGTCTACGTGGAGCAACCCGAAGGATTTGAGATTTATAATCGAAAATCTCATGTGTACAAGTTGAAGAAGGCCCTCTATGGGCTGAAGCAAACACCCCGAGCATGGTATGAGAGGATCATTAGCTACTTGATGAAGTTGGGATTCACTAGGAGTGAAGCCGATCCCAACCTTTACTTTAAGGTTGAAGATGACAAACCTCTCAAACTGGTGTTGTATGTTGACGACCTCTTTCTAACAGGTGCAGACCCTCTCATTCACAAATGTAAGAGGGAGTTGGCTCCTGAATTTGAAATGAAGGACCTAGGACTGATGCACTATTTCCTACGACTTGAAGTTTGGCAAAAGCCAGGGGAAATTTTCCTGTCTCAAGGAAAATATATGGTGAAGATATTGGAAAGATTCGGTATGGTGGACTGCATGCCTATAACTACCCCGATGGAGCTTGACTTCAAAAAGTTAAGCGGTGGTGTTGCTGGACCTATTTTATGAAATGCCAAGAATCTGTTGAGATATCTTCGTGGCACAATTACTTGGGTATACTGATGCTGATTGGGCAGGCAGTGTAGTGGACCGAAAAAACACTTTCGGGTGTTGTTTCTCTTTGGGATCTGCTTCGATATCCTAGATGAGCAGGAAGTAGAAGTCGATGGCTTTAAGCACCGCCGAGGCAGAGTATATTGTTGCTAGCATGGCCTCCTATGAGGCAGTCTGGTTGCGAAAGCTCTTCAGTGAGCTATTTGGATTTACATTGGATACCACTGTGATTCTATGTGACAACCAGAGCGAGATCCGTTTATCAGAAAATCACGTATTTCATGATCGCTCCAAGCATATCAATATCAGGTACCAATATATTCGAGATATGGTGCAGCGAGGAGCAATAAGGCTCCAACATATCGGTACATATGAACAGGTCGCCGACATTCTGACAAAGCCCCTAGGAAAGGTCATATTCCTGACTTTCCGAAAACAACTTGGTGTCGTTCAGAGACCCTCTGATGAGGGTCAAGTATGATATACTGAGCTCTGGGAGCTCCAGGGGGGCGCAGGGTACTTCTTGGAGCGACATATGACCACAGGGTGACTCACCATCCCTGTTGGTGCACTTTGTACAGGGTAAAAGGTTCAACCTTCCCCTGTGATACCCCGTGGCAACTATGGAACAGGATGATTAGTTCTCCTGTGGGCCACGATGATCCGTTCTCCATGGCGACTATGGAACAGGATGATTAGTTCTCTTGTGGGCCAAGATGATTCGTTCTCCGTGGCGACTATGGAATAGGATGATTAGTTCTCCTGTGGGCCAAGATGATTCATTCTTTGTGGTGGCTATGGAACAGGATGATTCGTTCTCCTGTGGGCCTACATGATGTGTTCTCCATGGCGATTATGGAACAGGATGATGAGTTCTCCTATGGGCCAGGATGATTCGTTCTCCATGGCGACTATGGAACAGGATGATTAGTTCTCCTGTGGGCCTGGATCATGTGTTCTCCATGGCGATTGTGGAATAGGATGATTCGTTCTCTCGTAGGCCAAGATGATTAGTTCTTTGTGGCATCCACTAGATAGGATGATTCGCTCTCTTGTGGATAGGATGATTCGCTCTCCTATGGACAAGATGATTCGCTCTCTTGTGGACAGGATGATTCGCTCTCCTGTGGACAGGACGATTCGCTCTGCTGTAGACAAGATGATTCGCTCTCTTGTGGGACAGAATGATTCGCTCTCCTGTGGACGGGATGATTCGCTCTCCTGTGGACAAGATGATTCGCTCTCTTGTGGGACAGGATGATTCGCTCTCCTGTGGACAGGATGATTAGTTCTCCTGTCGAGGCATCCTACCCATGCAATCTGGAACTCATGGGAAGTACCTCTCATCTGATCAATAAGCAGGGAAATGAGGATAGGGACCATAGTAGTATCGATAGATGCAGCATTGTATCTACCGTACTCCCTATGCTAGGATGACCTTCATTGATCTGGGATCAATGATACTAGTCTGGGACTAGTGAGAGTTGTACCCACTATGACACTGACTTCGGGTCAGTAGAGGACTGGTCTGGGACCAGTGGTACACACTATGAGACTGACTTCGCGTCAGCAGAGGATGGTATGATACATCCTCGATCACTTCTTCTTCTTCTTCATAGTTCAAGCAGAGCAGAACAGAGCAGAGCAGAGCATAGTATAGCAAGGCAGAGCAGAGCAGGGGTCAAGTTGTTCAAGGCAGTGCATTCGATGGATGAATAGTAATGACGATCAGACGAATTGCAGATGGATTTCTCCCTAGTTGAGAGGGAGTGTTAAAATTGGCAACTAGGGCCAAACTCCATGAGGATCACCTTATTCATGGCTGTCGCTAATAATATTTTATCTAGATTCCTCTCGTCGAGAGGTGTAGGATTGATCTAAAGATCATCCGATTCCGTCAAGTATTCATGGAGTCAAAAATTTATTTGTGTTATAAGACAAATTGTCAAGTCGGCCAGCAACTTGTGTAGGCTCAGAAGCCCAATAGTCATGTTTATTCATCATCTACGTTTTAGTATAAATAGGAGAGGACTTGAAGTCATTTTGGACACACACACTTCATGTGATCTCCTCCTCTCCACGTCTTTGGGTTTTTGGTGAAGGAGAGACACTAAGAGTACGTTGGGATAAGTAGATGATGCCCTAGCCACAGTGGTTGATGCCGTTGGTGCCGATGATGTCGTTGATGCCGATGATGCTGATGATGTTGATGCCGCTGATGCCAATGATGTTGATGCCGATGATGCTGATGATGTTGATGCCGCTGATGCGGATGATGTTGATGCCGCTGATGCTGCTGCTACCGATGATGCTGATGCCACTGATCTAGGGTTTTCTGCTGCTGATATAAATCAGATTTTTGTACTATTTCTCTCTGCTGAATTATTGAAGATAAAAGAAGATTTGATCAAAGGGTTTCCCCATATTGGGGTTTGTCCCTGGCTAGCCGCCACATCTTGTGTCTCTTGTCTCGGTTTGTTTTCTGTTGATCGTTTAATGTTCTATCTGCACTTTACTTTTGTACATGTGATTGCTAATCTGTGGATAATAATAAGAAAGATAAGTAAACTGCTCTAAGCATAGAACATACCATAATTTAACAGCATTCATATCACAATATGGGTTTCTGGAGGATACCAGACTACAGTGGTAATGGTAACAATCCTACCTGTGTTGAACTCTGTCACCTACCCTTTCTGCTTGTTATTTTTAATTATTATGGACACACTTGCAAGATTTTGCTTTTCATTGTATTACTTCTTCATCATGCGAGAAATCCTTTTTCAGACTATGAAGCATGCAGAACAACCACATTTAAGATGAAGGGCACTGTTTAAGAATGCATATGCAATTTGAAAGCTGTAACTTAAGATTTTGAATGATTGTATTGTTTGAAAACTGTTTAAATTTCAATTTGACATCAATATATTTTTAGTGGAACTACATAAATAAGTCCATATCCTATATCCTGAGTATATCTATTTAATCATGTGCCACATAGTGAACACGCCTTCCAAAGCAGTTGGCTGTAAACAAATCATCAGAGTGATACTGATCAACAAAATGTTTATAAAAGTAAACCGAATTACCTCTCCAGTAACATTGGATTTTCAAAGCAGCCCTACGCTTTCTATTAAACTCTTTCTGGGCAATGAATGTGCGAAACTTCCGTTGAATAACTTTAGCTGCATTATTCAGGGCCTCTGCTCTTCGAGCATCCAGCTCAGCCATCTGACCTGCCCTAAGGAAAACTTTTGTTTTCCCCAACTGCAAAAATTTCAGGACATATCATTAAGGAGAAAAATCATTTCCATGACTAACAGAAAAACACCAAGGTAATCAACTTTGACATCAAATACATAGAATCTGAAATATAACAAAGGTAAGTGGTTAGCATCAAAATTTCAGTATAGTAATGACTCCACAAAAACATGATTCAATACAGACCAAATCCCCATGAAATTGCCATTTCTAGAATGATACATTTGGGCAGAGCTAACCACATAAAGATATTTAACAAATTGTCTGCTTTTAGTTGATTTAAGATAATTTGCATACTTGGTAATTGCTGAGATTCAATCTCTGAAGCAACTCTTCTGTAGCTTCTTTTTCATTATTTCTGTAGGCAAACCATAAACAATTGGAAAATGTTAAAACATTAAAGAGACAGATAAAGTAATTTTCAGTAATCATGGGATCACACCTGCTCTTCCTAACTTCAAGGAAACATTCTATTACTCCAATAAAGTAGAATGTGTGCCAATGCAACTAAAGTTGGGCGATGATTTTCCACTTAGTTTCACCAGACATCTTGTTCACTGATTTCTACCAATAAGATGTAAGAATGCACATTCTGTACAGTTTGCCCAGACCATATAAAAATGCAGCGCTCTGCATATTCTATTATGAAATTCAAACCACATTCCCCTTTGAACCTCAAACTGTTA
The DNA here is from genome assembly GCA_000404065.3 of Pinus taeda. Classification (NCBI taxonomy): domain Eukaryota; kingdom Viridiplantae; phylum Streptophyta; class Pinopsida; order Pinales; family Pinaceae; genus Pinus; species Pinus taeda. The sequence goes on from APFE031185383.1 coordinate 19,182, forward strand.
TTGCTAAAAGTCTTTTCTCAAATCAAGACAGGTATAAAATGCATACTGGGTAGCAACAAATTTTGGTGTTAGTAGACCAAAACGATCCAAAAACTCATCATATGTGCGTCGTGTTGGATAGCCTGCACAGCTTATTCGCACAGCTTCAAGAACACCCTGAAGAAAAGGGATTTTGTTATTATCAGATAATTAGAAGCTTAAACCAATAAAACACCATACCAAATCACATTCTTTGACTGAGATACAATGGAGATTGTACAAAATGAATTCTTCCCAACTAATAAGCATGGATATGGGAAAGGAGGCTCTTCAAACATGCATTAACGGAAAACACTCAACAAAAGACTTGAATTGGGTAGAAAACATACACCACAGCGTAGCTGGTGAATCACGCTTAGGTTCTCAAAGTTTCCAGGCCTATTGCCCGAATTTGGTTTCACACATCGAATGTAATGTGGTTCTGTTAAGCTCAAAGTCTCCATCAGAGATTGAAGTTGTTGCTATGCATGTCAATTCAATACACTTGTCAGCTACAGGATTTTCACAAATAACTTGGCATGAAGAGGAAATGAAGAATGAAATGCACTGAGTATTTGATCTTACACAATCTATTCAAAGTAATGAAGCCACAATGCAGTAGAAATCTCATTTTAACACTCTAAAAGTCAGTCAAAACAAATAGAGAAAGTATATCAGCAGGACTTGTTAGCTGACATGGAATATATAATATACCTTAAACCTTGTTGCAACAGAAGAAAATTTGTAAGAAGACTTCGAAGTATCCTCAAGTGAAGGAGGAAAAAGACCAGCAACGAAAGGGCACTTTGAGGATGACAATAGTGAATGATGTTCCACAATGCTGTAGTCTCTGTTTTTTTCGAGAAAAAAATTTGTTTGGTAGGTTACCTGCACAATGTATACAACTCAGACAGTATTGTAGCAATTCACAATACCTAAAACAAGAAATCAACAACGAAAATATTGCAGAGTGCATAGAATTTAATGATACAGAAAACTTAGAAGCCAAATTTTGCATACCTCACCCGCATAATGAGAAATTGTGAAGTCCGTAAGTGAGAGCTTCGGCTTCTTGAATCGACTATGATTTTTGAAGCTTTGAAACAGCTTGGTGGCAAACGTTTCATGTGTCGATCTAGGAAACATGCTGTATCAACCAAATGTGTTAAATACAAGGGGATGTAACAAGACACACATAATTGTACCAAAGGACTAAACTTCACTAGAAACACACATTGCCATCGAAAGTGATACTGCTGCATTCTGAACAAATTACTATAAACATCTTATTGACCATGAACCTAGTTCAAAATAAGCTCTATTCACTGTCAGCAACTGAATCTTGTAATGTCCCTTACTAGGAAATTAAGTGAATATCAAATACATGCATTAGCAAACAACAATAAAATTTTGAAACACAGCCCACACTTCGGTAAACACAGTAATTGAAACCAGAAATCTGAGCCATGGCATTAATCTAAGAGATAAGAATACATCAACGATAGGAAATGGAACCTGGGCTTGCTATTGCAAGATCTGATCAAACCTAGGTGTCAAAACATGAAATCCAAATGCCGAGAAGATGCCCAGAAAGAACTGCGCACTGCCTGGAAATTCTGCGGCTGCTGGCTGGAAACAACCCTGTGTTTGGACCTCCAAAAGTCCTCAGAAAATTCGGCCAATTTAACTAGGGCCTCCCCACCATAAACCCACAAAAACTCAGAAAGGTTTTTGGGTTGAATCCGCAGTGTGTCGGTGATCACAATACCTGTGTTTGGCTCTAACTGACTGGCTAAGGAATGTGTTAGTTTTTGTAGCATCGGATGGTGCTTTAGTCTCAAGACTTGGTGGAGAGGCTAAAACAAAGGGGTTCTACAAAACACAGAAATCGTTTATGGAAATTCCACCTAGAGATGGCTCCATTAAAATTAATTGACCATAATTAAAAAATTCGTAAATGTAACTTAGGAAAAGCGATTAACTAAAAGGAATTAATTGAGAAAGGTGTGAATCTGAAGCGAACAAAGTTCCTTCTATAAATTAATTACTCAAAAAGGTTTGGAATATCAAATTATCCATTAAGGATATAAATAATATATTAAATATGTGAATAGTAAAATGAGTATGAATTACAAATGAGAACGAGAGGCTTGCTTATATTACCAAGCAAGTGTCTCTTCATGAAGAGTCATGTCTTATTAGACATGCCTTCTTCAACCTAATTAACTAGCTTAACTAACTATTAATTTATGATTATTATCTTTTACATTCTATTTATATTATTTATATATTTTATTCGTTACATTGCCTCCTTCCTCAAAAAGCTTTGTCCTCAAAGCTTATCGATGAAAAAAGGCTTGATCTCTTTTTCGGCTTTGAAAGTCTTTCTCTCTTGGAACAACCATCTTTGTCGATACAAGCTGATATGATCTTCTTAGTGACAAACAAAATTGTCGCACTGAGAAGAGATCAGACCATCCTAGACTAATCTTCTGTATAGCATTCTGATCACTAAAACTTTGTAACGACTTGTCCTCGTAGCACTGGGTTGAGGTTACATTATTCTTTTTTGGAACATTAGTTTGTTGTTTCGGTTCTGACTGGTTCAAATATGTAGCATGGTTGATTCGGCTGTTCTCATGATTTGGATGCCGATATGGAACCTTTTTTGTTTGATTTTTCATTACTGGGCATGTGCCAATTTTTATATTTTCTTCTGGCGAAGATGTTGTTGAGTTGGTTATGAAACATTCACTGGGGATGTTCATTGTTTGAACTGCAACATCCAAGTGCGTGTTTTCTTCAACTTGCTCGTCTTCTTCCTGAATTGTGACATTCACTGAATCGATATTTGTTGTTTTGTCATCAACTTGAATTCCTACATTTGATGCTTCCTTCTTGATAAGTTGTTGGACTTGGCCTTCTAATGACTTCTTATCCTTCTTAAGTTTCTTAATTTGTGTCAACAATTTTTCGCTGTGGTTTTTAAATCGAGAAACTTCTTCATTTTTGTCCACATTGATTTTGTCAATTTCTTTTTGCATATTTTGTAATACCTTTTTACCTTCTTGAAATATTACTTTTGAAATATCTGAGATATCTTCTGGTGTTACTAAATTTGGTTTTAGTGTAAAATCTTGGAGCGTTATTTTCTTCTTCCTGTAAGAAAATGTTAAAAACTTTTCTTAGTATTTAGAATAAAGGAACCTAGAGTTTCCATCCAAGGTAAACCCAAAATAATGTCCCCTTGATTGTTCCATAGGGTCTGAACTGAGAATTGTGATACAAATGTATAATCTTCAATGTTCAACCGTAAATTGGCTATGTCATATATTTTATTGCGAAAAAGGTCTAATTCTAATTTTTCAGTTATATTTGACTCTGGAATCA
>APFE031185383.1:31818-77271 GCA_000404065.3 Pinus taeda
AAGATCATCCCATTCTGACATGTACAAATGAAGTTATGAATTTATTTTGATTATGGACAAATTGTCAAGGTCGGCCAGCCATCAAATTAGCCTCATCCGGCCTTCAATGTTGCATATAAATACAAGTTGCCTCCTCCATTTTGGCATCTCATCTCATTCATCTTTCTCTCTCATCTTGATTGGGTACGGATTTTTGGGACTCTCTCTCTCCACACGTGCAACAGGAATACTATATTTTCTAGCTACTACATTGACCAGCGTTGACCGAAATTTCAGGAGGCTAACTTTGACCAGCGTTGACCCAGTTTGACTACGATTTTGTGAGGGAGACTTCTGTTTGGGCAAGTCGTTGTTCTGGGCACAAAAAAACGAGGCAATTTGACCCCAGAGTTGACTGCACTAATTCAGGTTGTTGCATTGACTTTTGTTGACTAGATTTGACTGGTTATTTTTGGACTATTTTGGGCTGCATTATCTTGCTTTTGGAGGTCGAGTTGACTAAGGCTGACCGAGTTGTTTTGGAGGTCAATTTCAGCCCTGTTGACCAGCGTTGACTTTCTGGTCAGGGCTTTTTGTTTCTACTGTTTTAACTGATCAGTTTGGGCAAGTGAATATTGTAAATTGTACTCTCTCTGTACTCTCTCTCTACTGAACTTTTGAGGAATTATAAGAAGAATTGATCAAGGGTTTCCCCACATTGGGGTTTGTCCCTGGTTGGTGCCATATCTTGTGTCCTCTTGTGTTGGCTTGTCTTCTACTGTTATTTTTTATGTTCTATCTGCATTTTACTATCATATTGATGTGATTGCTATACTGAATATGATATTGGGCTAATAAAGAATATTGAAGTCAAATTGCTCTAAGCATACAACATACCATTGTTATCCAAAAATTAACAAGTTAGGAGGAGAATTCAATCAAAATTGGAGATTTAACAGTTCTTGACGCTTTTAGGCATGAGGGCTAGAGTGCTTCAATTTTGAAGTATTTTAGAGTTGGGTACTGAAATTGAGCCCAGTTTGGCAGGGAGGTTTTGGTCATTTTGGTAACATGAGTAAATTTGGAGCTACAATAGCTCAGGATCAACTTCAAACGAGGAAGCTAGGTATGTGACTGTGTTATTAAATTGATAAATTTTGCTTCAAAAATTTCACTATCTAGATTTTGGGCATCAATTTTGTTAAAATTTGTTAATTTTCCGAAATTAGGGTTTCACAAATTGGTATTGGAGGAAAGTTAAACCCTTTAGGACCTTACTAGTCCTACAAAGTTTGTAAAGGAGCTATGGCTAGGGCATTAAATTTTTATCAGTCATCTTATAGGAAAAACCAATTTACCTAGGCTTTGCGTACCTGGAATGTCGATGGTAGGAATTTATGAAGAAAATAGTCGTCCTACAACATACATATCTCGGGTTTGGCTATAGGGCTAAATGTTTTGGAAGATGATTTGGTCAGAGAGGAGATTTACTGCAAATAATTATTCATGCGATTTTAGTGACTCTATGAGACCGGAAGTATGCTTTATACCCTTAAAAGTTTTTTTTTTTTTTTTTTTAATTTCAATATTCATAGTCTGATATATGGAATATATATACAATAATTATTAGTGTTATGAAAGCGATTATCGTGCTTAGTTAAGTGCTCGATTCTTGGGATCTGGAAAGGAATAAAATAGCATTAACTTAGTCCAGGATTAGTCTACAACAGTTGAAGCATATCATTATATGTCAGGGCGCATAATATATATGCAATGCAGTGGTTACTGCCATCTTAAGTCGAGCTTAGTTCAGGTTTTAAATTTTTATTTAATACAGAATCATGTCAGGAAACAATGAATTCTTCCAAAATCTGCGCACTAGGTAGGAGTCGAACCTATCAACCTTCCAGAAACTTATTCACAAAATGATTGTAATATTTAGGGACTGAACTAATAGTAATAGTCCTCACCCTAATGCGATCTTCTCAGTATAATGGAAGCATTAATGGACTCCGCTTTTGCCCTAGGCTGCTCTAAAGCGTTTAAGATTCATTTCTACAGTCTGATAAAAATAACAATCATCAGAGTTATGACTCTGCCCCAATGTTCTGCATATTGTGGGCATTTAAATATGTTTGATTTAAGGACATCGTGCGTGGAGCTCATGCGATACATTTTTATATATAAATGACGAGCTCAGCAATGCAGGTTCTGTTATCTTCCACACTATGGATAGGATCAATTGTTCCTATTTTTGTCCATTTCAATCACCACTACAATGGTGAAGAGTCGCTAAATGTGAAAATGCGACTTTCTTAGAGAATGATATTGAACTGCCTCAATCAATTACTATAAAGCTGTGATTTCCCTGATCCTTAGTGAATATGGTTTTGCATCAGTTAGACATGTTCACGATTTCCTTTCATCAAAATGAAGCCTGCAATATTTCCCTAATTCATTTTCTTAAATATTTGGAATTCACTCTCTACTATGAAGTGAAGCGGCTCTAAAGTATCTTCAGAATCATGAATTTATGTTATTATAAAATTATGGGAACTTGGTGCCGATTTTAAATTCATGTTAATATAGAAACATAGTTTTAAAAACTGGAACCAGTGACTGGACCGGTCCACCTATCAAACCGGAACTGGTCAGATCTCAATGAACTGGTCTTTAAAGAAATACATGAAATACTTAGTTTTCAATGAAAAAGAAACTATTTTTAAGATTTCAAACTATTATTTCAAACCAATAGAGATAAAATATGCAAAGTTTGCTCATCTATATACCAGGTAAAGGTGAATATATCAAATTGGCACCGAGTGCAATACATATCAGTACCATAATACATAATCAATGAGGCTTTAAATGGCCTCTAGAGTCCAAAAACAATGTTATAAGCTATGGGGTCACTGGCCTACTACAAGTCTACATATCAGTGATCAGCATGATCACTCCTCATCGTGATCAAACTCATCACCACTACTAGACAAGGAATCATCAACATGAGTTACATAAATAATCTGGCTAAGTGTTTGAAGACTCCTAAAACTCCTATGCAACCTTAGCAGTAATGGTAGTAGTAGCAACAAAAATAGACAACAAAACCACAAATCACTGATCAACATGATCACTCATGAAACTCATCATTGACTCAGCACAACTAAAAATGGGATCATCAGCAAGAGATACATAAACATCCTCTCGCTCAAAGTCTTCAGACTTGGTTGCTCAACCTTATAATATGATAGAAATTGAAGTTTAACATGCCTAACTAGTGATTTTGGTTTGAGTGAAAGGTTCATCTCCTCAGCCTTATAATGTGGTAGAAAAAGATTAGCATCCCTAACCAGTTATTTTCCTTTGAGTGAAGGGTACATTATTGTTAAGGCCATGGTAGAGGAATTCAACAATCAATACCACCAACATCAACAAAGTTCAAAAATCAATGCCACAAATATCAAGGTCCTTAAAGGGCTTCATGCTCTTGATCAAATACCAATCTCATACCCTCATGCATGATAGAATCAAATGGAAACATTGCAAACCCCCAAACCATGAAATCCTGAAAACAATTAAGTCTACTAAATTTTGAGTGAACTCTAAAATTCTAGTTTCTACATACGAAATCCAACAAGGTCGAAACCACTCTCAAACATCTTGAGTCATTTCATGGTAAAAGGATGAAAATGAAAAATAAAGGAAATTTAAGAATTTAACATTACCATTTGACATTGATTGTTAGTGTTGCTAGGGTTGATATGTGTGAGGCAAATGAGAGGGGAGGCATGCTTTTCTTAGACGGGTTGTTTTTGGGGGGAAACAATTCCAAATTTCTGTCAAAACAGCATCAAAACTCAAAAATTTGCATTTTGTTAGGTTTGTAGCTGGCCTGGCAATAAACGGTCAGTTTATGAAGGAACCAGCCAGTTTATGGGAAAACCGGTCGGTTCCTTCATAAACCGGCCAGTTTGGGCTGGTTTTTGTGGTATTTTGGCAAAATAGGCCCATAAACCGGGTTTTTTGTCCGGTTTGACCCAGTCACCCAATGAACCAGCCGGTTTTACCAGTTTCCGGTTCAAGTCGGCAATTTTTAAAACTATGTATAGAATTATGAAAGATTGCACAAATCCTAGGCACTTTCCCATTGTAATTATATATTTATATATATTTATATATATATATATATATATATATATATATATTATGAATTAATTTATTCCAGTTTATTATGAATTTATAAATAAACAGCAGCAAGGATCAATTATTATAAACAAACTAAGAAAATCATACTCCTACCTGCCGGATTCGAAATCCAATCCATTTAGAACCCAAGTTAACTGTACATTATTACTAATTAAGAACAAAACCATTTTGCAAAGTAGTAAATACTACTAAATAAAATTTGGATGGAAATTTTACTACTAATTAAAATTTCAGAAGGTTTAAAATTTAAAATAAAGTGTGAAAAGCTTATATATCACGAGAATATCTCAATAGACTCCTAAATTTAAATACTTTTCTCTATGTATGAAATGAAATGTTGATTTAATCAACATTAAAATTAAAGGATAAGGATAAAGATATGGAATGAAATATCAACGAGTAGGCCCAATCTCATTGTTTAGGATACGCCGAGCTATTATAAATGTTCTCTTGCGAGAAAGGAGAGATCTCCATCAAACATTAAAGGAGGTGTTCGTAACATCATATAGATATACAAGTATTTAAAAAAAAAAAAAAAAAAAAAATGATGGCTTGATATAAATTTTGGTCCATTTGTAGTATTAAAATCATATTTTGACAGCGTTGTTTAAAAAGGGTTGCATAGTAAAAGTAAAACAGAATATATATTTTACATTTAAATTAAAAGTTTATGCATTCAATTTTAACATTTAGAACTTCGAATAAAATAATATTACGAAGTGATACTATGATCTATGATTAGCAGAAATGAAGATAAAACATTGTCAAAGCTTTGCTTGTGTCAGGCAAGCAGTTGTAATTTCTCAACAACCGTTTTCGCTTAAGATAATAATAAAATGCCCTCAAATCTGAAAACTGGTTTTCCCCACATTGGGGTTTTTCCAGGGATATTTTGTCCAAAATTATTGGTGTAAATTTTGTGATTTGTTTCTCATATATTGCCTGTAATTTTAATTTTGTGATTGTTGTTCTTCATGTTATTATTCGTTACTTCTCACAGAAGAATTAATTTGCAGTAAATAAGTAACAGGAAATAATTAACTGGATTAATAGCACCTTCTGGGTAGCCAGAAATTTGACAATGTGGATAAGTACACCATCACATGCCATTATATCAGAGCTTATAACTCATCTATCTTATTCATTATATCTATATATTCTGTCCTATATGCACTTTTGTTTAATATCCTTCTTATGCTGGATTTTTGCATAGTAAATGAACTTTGCTCACTTCAAATATCTAAAATTTCTCGATAAAATGAAGTTAATGAACATGCATTAAACTTTTCTCTGTTACAGGAATAACATTCATCAACGCCAGTTATTAATGAAAAGCTCTAAATGCATATATTTATTAAGGGATGCCAAAAATTTCTGCACATAAGGTTAATGGGCATGCATTAAGCCTTCGTTTCCTTACTAGAATAGAATCATCAATGCCAATTATTAATGAAAAACACTGAATACATCATAGCATTTGGTAAATAATCGAGAAAGATAATAAACCAAATGGACACAGAGATGTACATATCACTCTAATGAAAACCAATCTTTAATAACAAATAAAGAAATACACAAATCATAACATGTCAGGACTGAAATTACCAAGCTTCATCTAAAAGAGAAATGATTCCCATAGGTTTCTGCAAAACAAAATCATGAAGTAGCAATCAGTGAACCAACTTTCAACAAAATTAGAAATGCATAAAAACTTCTTAAATTATATTTTCAAAGCAGTATTGATTCCTATAATACTACACAAGATATATAAAACAATACTAAATATCAGAGTTCAACAACAAAAATACGGTAACCTGTTGCAATTTTGGCGTTCTATGTTGCAAGTTGCAACAATTACTTATTCCAAAACATCTTTCTTCTACAATATTAATTAAGCAATTGTAGATAGAACATACACCATATAAACCATATGCAAAATAGAAGACAACCAAGAACACAAGTAGACAGAGAATTTAGGTCCAATGACCAGAGCAAAACCCACAAGGGGAAAACCCAACCAGATTCTTCTTCTATTAGAAATCAATTGTTTAGCAGAAATACAGAGTACAATGAGAGATCAAGAGAAGGACTAAATTCACCCAAATCTGAACAAGTTGTAACATGAAGAAAACTGGTAGCAGCAGCAGATGCACACACTGAATCAACCTTCCCTTCAACTGAATCAACACTGAAACACTGAAGCACTGAATTAACCTTGGCTCACCAAGTTCTTCTTTTACTCTCCAAGTCTCTCTCTCACAATCTTCTTCAACTCTCTCCAACTCTCTCTCAAGTTCAAATTCTTCTTTCACAATGCACAAGTAGTGAGGGGAGAAAGAATGAGGCACATATATATAGGAGGAGCAATGAATCCATGCCATAAAAGAGGAGTAACTCGCATGGCAAGAGGAGTATAACTCATGCCATTAAGGAGGTATGCATGCCTTTGTAACTTATGCTTTTAAGAGAGTGTAACATATGCATTAAAGAGTGCGTAAGAGGAATTTTTATGACATGCTTTCATTGAGTGTAAGAGAATCTTTTATGACATGTTTTTATTGTGTAAGAGCATTAATGACAGTGTAAGAGGAATATGTCATGCCAATAATGAGAGTGTTAGCGAACATTATTGAGTCATGATTGATTGACTTGAATTTGTTTTTAATAATATATAATAGTATCGTAAGAATAATAATAATATATTAATGATAAAATATTAAGTCGAGATTGAACTATTAGGATTGATTAATGATAAGTGATTTTTCATCAACAAAACTTGATTACCAATTGATGCAAGTTGATTTACTATTTTTGGAAAGTCATACTTGAGACTTTCTATTTTTAGAAATTCATCCCTGACCGGTCAAATTTCAACATAACCATATTCTGATAACTTTTAATCACTGGTAAAAATTTCCAGGTGAATATCTAAATTAACAATGGATTAACAAAATTACGCATCAGAAAGACATTTCATAAAGAAATTAAAGAGATAAAACAAAGGTGCACTGAATAGTTATTATCATTTCAACCATCATCATAAGTGTCTCAACTCAAAACAGAGAGCCAAAGTGGGCAAATCAATGTATGTAAGAAGATAATAATCCATTATTAAGATGTGGCCTTTGAAAATTAGAGGGAACCCCTCATTATGAAACTAACTCATGGTAACTGTCAGCATCCAAAAGCTCCATAGATCAGTTATAATTTAGATGATAATATGCACAGAAGTGCTAGTAAGTACCTTAAATTCTGGATATAAATGTTTAGTATGATACTCTCCACAACTCGAACAAAAGTGATATGAATAAGTACCAATTCAAGAAGAATTTCTAAAATATGTACCTTTTTAGCCCTACCAAACTAGGTCTTCTCAGCCCTGCATGTACCCCAAATGACATCATTAGGCAATGTACTGGTGCCCTTACGGTAACTTACATCACAGCAGATGCTCTTCCTTTCTCAGTCACTACTTTTTCATCTCTTCCCAGTAACTTTGTTGTATTAAAAAGCACTTGTATCTTTTGTTGTATTACAAAGCAGTTCGATTAATACCCTTTAATTATTTTAATTTCCTAAGTTTAGACTTAAGTCTCCATTAAAAATAATTAATTATTTTAATAAAATTCTCTACGGGTGGAATTTCCCAAAACGATTTCTGGGTATTGTGGAATACATGTGTCCAAGCCTCCCTGCAAATTTTGAGGCTTAGTATACATCTAATGCTACCAGAAATCAACAATGATTACTAATGGAAAAAAGTCAAAGACCAAAAACTCCCTAAAGGGATACCTCAAAGGAGGGGTGAAAGGGGATCCCCAAGCCCGTTGGATCTGTCATTGGAGATGGACGAAATGTTGCACTACAAGTCATGCTACTCTGTAAAAGTATTTCTCCTAAATGGTATCATTTTGATTCATCTTTTTGTATTTTCAAATTGATTTTAAAGACAGGTCCCTATGCCAAGGACCACGACAAACCCCCATTCCCCATCACACTCCCTAAAATTTGTGGGTTGTCTCCACACGTCCCCCAGAATGCATGTCAACACTCCTAGATCCTCATGTCTTGAAAACGGGGAATATCAGATAATGACCTAATGTCAAATCTAAATTTATTGTTGCCCTAGTAGCTAGCAGGAAGGGAAAATGAGGCATCATTGTATAAAACATATTTTCAGAAAGAAAGAAAAAAAGTTGCTTAGATCCATGTCACTCATGTTGTAATGTCCCCAATTTTCGGATTACCTTGTGATGTCGTTAGGGGAGATTTCCAGAGCCTGTGTCAGCCAAGTCATAGGGTTGGGAACTTGGGATTACACCATTGGTTGGCCCGGAGGGATTAGAGGAGTTTTATGGGATCCAACTGGGATCACTTGCCATATTTGGTCATCAGGATCTGTTTCGCAAAGTGAGATCTTGGTTTCATTGCGTTTTGACGATTCCCGTAAAACAGAGTACATAGTAAAGCATATTTTAGTTATTTACGCTCAAGGTGTTATTTGGGGTTGATTAACTGGAAGAACACCTTAGTGTAATAGCTCGTTGGAGTCGAGACGAAAAGATCTACAAGGCAGGATGAGGAAAAGAGGCATTGGGGTGGCCAGTGTGATCATGGTGTCAAATTAAGCATTTCCTGTGGTTAAAAGTGGCTTTAATTAGTTAATAAAAAGTCACATTATTAAATAAAAGTGGGAAAAATCACTTGGAAAGAATAAGAGAACCCACTTAGTGACTTTATCAATTAAAATAATAATAATAATAAAGATGTTTCTAGAAGGATGGAGAAAGATCCAACAAATATTTAAGAGGAAGAAGGGGGTCACTTCTCAAGCATCCTATTCTATTTATCATCTCTATGAAATTGATCTGGCTCAAGTGAGTCTCGTGCAAGGGTTTCAACGAGAACTCTTCAACAGATTTTGGTGGACCTAGAGTGCCACCCTAGTCGGCTCTTTGGGAGAGATCACTTCAAATCTTCTACTTGTATTCAGTCAAGAATTTGCAAGTGTTTGGAGCGGATTTCCAAAGGAGAAACCCTTGGGCAAGGGATAATTCTTTGAGCCTTGGTTTTTGTAATTACAGGATCATCTTTAGAAGGATGAGATCTCTTGTTGTTAGGGGATCGATTGGCTACAAAGCCAAATTGGTGATTTGTTGGAGCTGAGTTTAATTGTTAGGACCGAGTTAGTTTGTTGAACCCTGTGAAATTTCCACGATTGCAATAAACTAGAACTTAATCTTCTATCTACTAGAGATTATGTTAATTAAATTTACAGCAAATAGTGATTAAATCACTATTGCAATCCTCACAAATAAATACGTTGCAAAAAATAAAATTGAAATTGAGAAAATATGCACACGCACACACAAAAATTGACACCATTATTTTTGGGCAATTGTCCCTAGAAAAACCTCCAGCCAATTCGCTCTACTTCCCGGCACTTGCACTCCTGCCTAGAAATGCACACTACTGGCTCTGAAAATTCGCTCAGCCACTGGGATCACTTCCCAGCAAGTCGTACTGCCTCCATCTTCCTCCTAGACCCACTCGCTTTGCCTCCGAGAAATAGATCCGGCCAATTGCAACTGAAATGTGGTCTCTCCAACAACTCGCACTGGGAAAACTAGCTACTCATACTAGCTTATGTGGACTCCTCTGCAAATAAATCAATCCCCTTCCTGCCTTTGAAAACTGGAAATCACTATGGAAATTTTCTCTAGAAAATTTCCTCCCAAATCTCTATTGAATACTACGTTGTTGGTGCCTCCCTAGCTTAAACTGTGCCCTTGCTGAAATCACTACAACTAGGTAGCCGAACTTCTCTGTGATTAACTGTCTTCTCCAACCCCATCGACCTTCTTTTTATAATCTTTTATTGGGCAACCAATGGCCATGATCACATCTAAATCGATGGCTATGATCATCTTAACTTTGTCAATTAACTTCTCCAGAAGTCTCTAGAGCAAAATCAGCCTCCCTCAACTAATCTGACTTAATTAACCACTTTTCCTAAGTTAGACTTGGGAAATATTTAATTATAGGCTAATTAACCTAATTGAGGTGCCTCTAAGGCTTTTCTGAAGAAACCTCTTCTAGCTTTTGGAGATCTCGTGTCCCTTAGCCTCTTAGACACCATAGACACTAGAACAACTGTCCACTGCTACTCCCAAAACAAACACTCCCTCTTAGCGAAGGTGTTCCCCACTATACCTATTTGCTCCTTTAAGTAGACAAACTTTGCCCTATCCAAGGCTTTCATGAGTATATCAGCTACCTGCTGATTTGTGGGAACACATTGTAGCCAAACTGATCTATGTTGGACAAAATCCTTGATTCTCCTACTACATGTTGTAGTCGAACCATCTTGTTCTTCTACTGCATTACCTTGATCTCACATTGTTGATGCCCTTGCGCTAGCTCTGCACTGTTGATATCATTGCAATAATGAGACTTGATCTCATACCGATCTATTGAGTCTGGTTTTGCAACTGTCTCTCCAGTGCTTGACTGCACCTTGCTGACCCTTCGATCCTCCTGCTACTATAATGCTTGGGCTCCCGTAGCAAAGGTACTAGTCCAACTAAGGGTTGCAAAACAACTAGATTTGATCTACTAATCAAGCTCTCCCTGGCTCGATCTAGATCTCCTTGTTGCTCCTCTCTTGGACCTTGCCCCATCTAATATACTGGACTGTCATACTCCTCCTCGAGGTATTGTTGCTTTCAATGCGAATTCATCCTCCAATTTGGAAGACAAATCCTCGATCTTTGTCGAAGCTACTGTATGCTTCCTTTTCTTGTCCTTCATCCTCTTCGGACACTAGCTAACATTGTGACCAAGCTCACCACATCTGAAGCACTTGACCTTTCACAAATATTTCTTCTTCTTTTCTCCCTTTAAGTCTTGTCCCTGGTTGGGACCCCTCTTCGCTTTTCTCTTCCCTGCAAGAGCAACGTTCTTGTCTTTTGATGCATTAGGGTTTGCATCACTTTAGCTAGAACACTCACCTACATATCCAAGACCAGATTTGCAAGAGGGGATCTTTGATGACTAAGGATGTCTTCCAAGGCTTGAGAACTCCTCAAGTTCTTGTTTAGTTGATCAACTTCTTTCTTTAGAAAAGTAATCCCTCCTTTCATCTTCTCACAGTCCTCTTTTATTGCCGATTGACTCGCCATTTCTTCCTTCATCTTTGTTGCTTCACATGCTTGGACTTTAAAAGAGATGACATTTTGCTTCAAATATGCTAGTCTCTTCATTTTTTTCTTTTAGTTGGCATGCAATGATTTTCTTTCTTTCTTTGCTTCATCCACCTGTCCTTTTAGGAGGACCAATTCTTCCTTTAAATTATTAACTTCAGCTCCTTGCATCCATTTCTTTGCTTCTTCTAGTTGAGCTTTTAGGGAGGCAACTTCTTCTTTATATTGACCAATTTCTGCTTCGAATTTACACAATTCCTTAGAACTTTGGTAGAGACAATTTTCCAAAATATCTTCCCTTCTTTTCGCTTTTTCTAATTGAGTTCTCATGGAAATGACTTCTTCATGATGTCTCTTCATGTTCTGATGCAATTCCTCCTTAAGTTTGTTGAGCTCCTTACCTCTTTCTTGTACTTAAACTTGGAAAGGTCAATTTCTTGCTTTGTCTTATCAAGGTCATAATCAACATCTTGTACATGTTTTTTGAGTTTTTATACTTGTTTGTGAGTGTGAAAGGGCATGTCCCTTCTGGAGAGCCGACCTGTACTTATTGAGCCAACTTGAGTAAGTTGACAGAAGGTTTATTTTACACTTCAAAAATTAATATCTTCACAACGCCAAGGAATAAGAGGGCAAGTAGGTACTTGTTAGAAAGGTCATAATGTCCTCTATAAGCAGGTATAAGAACAATTTCAAAATAGTGTGTCTAATGTCAAAAAATATTTTTTCTTTTATGACAGTCCCTAGAATATGTGACAACCCATTGGAATTTATGATATGATTGTTTACATGATTAAGGCATTAGGATTAGGGCATTAGAATCATTCATGCTTAAGAGGAGAATTGTTGGGTTTGTGGTGCCTTTCAACCATTACTCATCTAGTTCATACTTCAGGGAGGACGCAAAAGCAAAATCGTGTCTCCAAATAGAGCAAGCTTCCAGGGGTATTTTGGCCAGAGGATTTTCAAAGAATTTCATTAAGTGTGGATTAGCAATTGTGAAAAATTTCAGAGTTGAAGGGTGCTACTCTTTAGAGGGCTGAATTTTTCATTCTTGGGCCTGCGCAAAGGGTCACTGGGCAGAAATTTGTGGGGCTGGAGCTGCTCTCTTGTGCGGGATTTTGGGGGAGAAACTCTCTCTCTTTCGGGGGTAATTTTTGGAGGATTTCATCAACAGATTGAGAAGAGATAAGGGCCAGATACAACAGTGATCATTTTGGGGGACGCAATTTCTGGCCAGGAAGGCGTAGCATAATATTGGGTAATTCTGGGAGGTCAGAATTAACCCAATTCCTTTCTGGGTTTTGCTAAACTAGCCCCAAGGAGCACACACCTAATTTTGCAGAATTTTCAGAGGTGTTCTGAGACCTCAAACTCCAGTTTGTCTACAACAGCAGTGCAGAAATTTCTGGGTGCAACGTACAGCCTGTTAGAGCCATTGCGTGGAAATTTCCATCTATCTTTACCTGGGTATTTGCCTGTTTTCATAGCAAGTTCAAATGCACACTTTCCACCACCTATTGTAATCAAATTCCAACACATCAATAGAATGGCTCAGATTTCTTATCGCTACATTATCGGGTTTTAATTTGTGGATGCTTGTGTCAATTTCCAAATTTTGTATTTGTTCATATGTTGTAGCTAATGCATGTCTTTGGTATTCTAATGAATATTTCGGTTAGGAATATTACAGACTGCCCCCCTTAGCTTGCCTAGGAGAGAGCTTAAACGAAGCGAGTAGGGAATAGATGATAGCCCATACTCTGAGTGTTGCGCCATAAATTCTATACCTTGTGGGGTTGGAAACTTTTCCCACATTTAGTGTACATCTTATACGAAAACATGCACAATAAAGTTTTAGAGGTAATAGGAAACACACTGGGAAAATACAAAAAATAGATCTTGAGAGATCAGAGAAAGGTGTATTTTTCTTGCTAGAATTTGCATAGAGATTGACCTCAACAAAGGTCTTCTTGACCACATACAAATGAAGCACAAAAATTTCCAATGGAAACAAGTACTAGACCAATGAAACGGAAATCGCGAACTTTCCGAGTACTCGCAATTATAACTCTGGTCACTTTCCAAAAGCGCTGACTCAAACCTCTGCGAGTCAAACTCGCGTTGACCAAGTTTGACTCACAAGTCCCCGAGTTTGTCGAGTTTGTCGATTACGACCAATCTTCCCAATTTGTGGTTGTAAACTCTACAGGCACAACTTTAATTTTAGGTTTGCAGGCGAGCAGGGATTTAGTTTTGGGTTTGACGTGTTGGTTGATTTGGTTTTTTAAAACAGCCTGCTCCATTGTCACAGTCTGCAAACAGAGTCGTTGTCGCAGTCTGCAGTGCGCTGAAGCCGATGTCGGTCGATTTGTTTTACACTGTCTAGACAACATTCCGCAAACGCAAACACAGCCGCGACTCACAGTGATTTGTTTTCCGCTGCCATGACTCACAGTGCGCAGCCCGCTAAAGCCTTAAGGCTGAAACACAGCCGATGTCGGTCACTGTACAACAGCCATAAGGAGAAATATAGCAAAAGGACACGTACAAAATACGTGCCCAGGCCCCAGGCAGACTATAGTAGTGCGTGGGCGGGTGGAAAACAAGCTTAGGCAACAGATTGTGTGGTTGTATTTAAACGCAGCCCGTTGAAGCCTGAAAAACCACGGTTGTCACATAATTCGAGGTCACTGTGTTTTCACGATATCTCAGTCGTTGTTGTTGTCCATCAAGACGACTCCTGGAACGAGGAAGACTCCGGCTGTTGTTCACCGGGACGGCTCCAACTGTTCTTCATAGTAACACTGCACAGTTTATCACCATTTTGTATCGTTGTTCAAGCCTCAAGGTCAATGTCACCTTCAGGCTTTAGTTTTAAACTTTTGTTAATTCGACTCTCGAGTACTATCTTTAAAATTTAAACTTCAAACTTAATTCAAGATGTTGTATGACAAATTTGTATTTTAAAGTTTACTGCTCTAACAAATTTGTATTTTATAGTTTACTAGAATACAAGCAATTTTAATTTTTTGTCTTTTACAGAAGCCAAATCCAAATTAAACAGTATGCACGACTCCAAATCTTAACAGAGGACACAATTTAAACACAAGTCCAAAACAACAACAATGTTGAGGGAGAAGCACTTTGCTTGGGCTTATTGTGACAAGATTCCTAGAGATCTCGAGCTCATTTGCAAATTTTGCAAAGCAAAATGTAGTGGAGGCATTTATAGATTCAAGCACCACCTTGCACAAATACCCGACCATGATATAGGTCTCTGCAACAAGGTTGATGAAAATGTCAAACACCAAGCAACCTTAGTGATCGATATGTTGAGACACCATAATGCCAAGAAAGCAACGCAGAAAAAAGAAATAGGAACTCCTAGAGTTTACAATTTTTCTTCCACTACCCCCATGTCATTTCCCTCTGTTGAATCCTCAATGATGTTCCCAAGCTTCCCACACATGCCTCCAAGCCCAAGTCCAACTCAAGGCCAAGTGAGTCCTCCTACATTCAACACTAGAGGTGGAAACATAAACACCTTTTCTGCTCCCCGCACTAAACCCGGTTTTCAACCTACCTTGGATGCCACTGGTTGAAAAAAAAATATCCATAGTCAAGCAAGGAAGGCCATTGCTAACTTTTGGTACTATTCTGACATACCTTTCCATTGTGCCAAAAGTCCTTATTGGCAAGCTATGATTGATGCAGTTGTTGTTGCAAGTCTAGGGTTCAAAGCCCCTTCATCGGAGAGCCTTAGGACATATTTGTTGTTAGAGAGTGTTGAAGATGTCATGCTTGTGCTATCTGAGTTTCGTTCATCATGGTAGAAACAAGGTACACCATCATGAGTGACGGATGGACAAATCAGAGGAATAGAACTTTAATAAATTTCCTTGTATCTTGTCCAGTAGGAACAATGTTTCTCAAATCAGTGGATGCCTCAAACAAGGTTAAGACAACCTAATTTTTTTGTGAAATGATGGAGGAAGTCGTTCAAGAAGTGGGAGAAGAACATGTTGTACAAATTGTCACTAACAATGCAGCTAATTATATGGTTGTTGGTAGACTTTTTGAAATTAGGAACCCCAATATTTTTTGGACCTCCTGTGCTGCCCATTGCATAGATTTAATGCTTGAGGACATTGGTAAGCTTCATTGGATACATGAGGTTGTGGAGAAGGAAAAATCCATAACCAAAGAACTATACAACCACATTATTGTACTAAACACTAAGAAATTGTTCGACCTGCAGTGACTAGATTTGCAACAAATTTTGTATCTTTGCAATCTGTGGTTGAGCATAAGATAAATCTAAAGAGGATGTTCTTGGGACCTGAGTGGATGGAATCTAAACATTCCAATGCCCTTGAAGGCATTTAAATTGTTGCACTTGCGTTTAATGACGGTTTCTGGAAAGATGCCAAAGAAATTATTGTTGTGACGGAGTCCCTTGCTAGAGTTCTCAAGTTCTTCAAGTCTTCAAGTCTTTTAACTTTTTCATTTTTAAAATTTCATTTCAAGCTTCTTTTTAATTTCAATGTTTCATATTTCTTTAAATTTGAAAGCTTGAACTTTCATGATGGTTGATGGTGACAAACCCGCTATGGGTTACATTTATGAGGAGATGGATCTCGCAAAGGAAACCATCAAAAGAAGATATGGGGATGAGAACGCAATGTATATGCCTCTTTGGGACATTATTGATGCACGTTGGGATAGGCAATTGCATTCCCTCTTACATGCTGCTGGGTACTTCTTAAACCCACAATATTTTTATGATAAAAGCAAATTTAATGAGGATGGGGAGGTTGATAGAGGACTTATGACATGCATGGAAAGGTGCTTCCCTTATCCAGATTTTCCAAGTCGTGTCTTTTCCCAACTACAAGATTATAGGGCGCCAGTTAAATTATTTGCCTATACCAGTGATATACGAGAAAGGTCTAAGATGTTGCCAGGTACCCTTTGAGGCTTGAAGACTTCATCAATTCATTAAACTTGTTTAAAGTTTAAACTTTATTTTGTATGTTAAATGTTTTATTAAATTTTGTTGTCTTTTTAAGTTTTTACTATTTACTATTTACTATTTAGTATTTAGTACTTCTACTCACAAACCCTTGCCACTTGCTAGGTCTTTAGTGGCAAAACTTTGGTAGTGATACGCCAGATTTGAAGAGATTCGCCATTCGAATCTTAAACCAAGCATGCAGTGCTTCAGGTTGTGAGCGCAACTGGAGCATGTTTGAGAAAATACATTCTACAAAGCGCAAGCGATTGACATAAAAGTGCTTAAATGACCTTGTATTTGTCCATTACAATCTACGACTTCGCAACAAGCAAATACTAGGTGAGATTGAATTGGAAGGTTTCATAATCTAACTTGCACTTTAAATTTCAAAGTCAAACTTTAATTCACATTTCAATGTCTCATGATAATGACAGGTTTGGATCATTCAACAATCGACCTTGAAGAAATAGATCTGCAAACTACAAATGCAACAAACTAGGTCCAATTAGAGGAGGCTCCTCTTTTTAGCCTACATGATTTGGACAACTTTGAGAGTCAAGCAAGCAAAGGAGTGGGAAGAATCGCTTCTAGTTCTCACTCTTAAGAGTCTTAGACTCTTAGTTACTTAATTTTTTTCTGATTAGTATGCAGTTTACTGTAAACTTTTAGAAGCAAATGCTTCTGGTTCTATGTAGTCACTAGTTAGGAGTCAGGACTCAGTTCTTGGATCATGTTTGGACTCATAACAAATTTGGGATCTGAGATACTTATTCATTCATGATATGTTGGACATCTATTGATATTATGCATTGTTTGAACATGGCTTTACTGAATATCAATGAAAAATGTTTTTTTTAATTCAATATGTGTATACTTTTATTTATTGAATTCACCGATTTTTTCCTGAGCCGATTAAAACTCTTTGCTCTTTTGCCTCACCGATTTATTGCCGATTCCAAGTCTGGTAACATAGTACTAGACTATGAGAATATGGCATTTATATGCCAAACATGCTTTCAAACAAGTCACCTGCAGAGTACTTACCATCAGGCAAAAAAAATCCCAAAGAGGAAAAACGGGTAGGTTCATAAACCAAAAGGATGACAGACCTCAAATCCCAAACTGTCAAAAGAAGAAGAAGAGGAAATTATGGAGGGGCCTCCAGGACACGCAGAAGTGTCTGCTCATGCCCAGTGTGGGGATGTGTTCCATGAACAGGAACACACCGAAATTCAAGAGATTCTGGAATCAGATCAGAGAAAAATGAGGCTCTGATAGAAAATGGTGCGGGGGGTACAAAAAGAGCTCATGTATCTGAGAGTTCAGATTCAGATAAAGAAGCTCTTCCATTGACATCTGCAATGGAATTGGCTTTGGTTCCCATGGAGCCCAATCCTGGGGGTTGGCAAAGTTCCAGAAAAAAAAAGGCAAAAAGGAGAAATTAAGTGATTTTTATGCTTTTAATACAGAAATGTAACTACATAACAGCTAGCATCTCTTTTTTGTAGTAATTTGCCACACAAGGATCTGGGCAGATTCTTGATGAATGCACATGTTTAGTGTGTATATACAGAATGTATTATGTTTTCAAATATGAATGAAAATATGGTTTTCTTTGAAAGGAATTAAACATAAGAAAAAAAAACAGCAATCACAACAGCTTCATCTGTAACTACCAAGAAAAGAATTCTGACCAAAAATATTAATAAATCTCTGTAAAAACTAGTCCTTTCCAGTCAAGTGATTGGACATGGTTTAGAACGGAGAATTATTAATAACTAAAGTAACAATCAGCTACAAGCTAATGAAATAAAGCAGCCCCAGGCTTCAATTCTTGCTTATGTTCTTTATATAGTCTAGAATATATATATTTAAGCATTTGGGATCGAAAGGCGTTCAAAACAATTTAAGTTTACCATCAAAAATCCCCTGGCTGTCTTACAAAGAATAACAAGCAACAGCATCCAGTTACAAAAGCATTGCACTATAGCCATTGCCATTAGTATAAGAAGCCAACTTGTTGAGAGAATACATACTCTTTCAATTAGATCTAGAATATCTTGATTGTCAATGAACTCTATATAGCTCCAGTTAATTTCTTCTTTGCTATATTCCTCTTGCTCCATTTTGAAGACATGCTGAGACACAATTCAAAAGGTTAGCCAATTTTTTTGTTTCAGCCACATGTAAACAAACTACAATGTAATGGTATTTTAATGCAAAAGAGTTTGACTCCACCTGATTAAAATGCTGCTGAAGCTTCTCATTGGCAAGGTTGATACAAAACTGCTCAAAACTGGCCAGAATGACTAAAGTTAGAATGTAATTTTCACTCGTACGTTGTGTAATTTCTTAACATTTACTGTTTAGTTCATCACAGATTTTATTTCTGTCAAGATATAGGTGTACATAGATACATACATCAAGCATGCACACACACACAGGTAATTCAAAACGACAGATTTAATTTGTAATAACTCTAGCATGACCGAATTCCAAACCAGAAGTCATCGCACAAGTGAAAAATAGTGATCCTCTTTATCTAATAAAATAGAGACCCTTAAAGATACCCTACTTAAAATAAGAGTGATAACATCACTTTCATAGCAAAGGAAGTTCTGGAAAGTAAATCATCGTGTTTTTATCAGTGCCAATTTTAATACTCAATAATAAAATGCAATGTTCCACCAAGACTCCGGTGCGGCAAGACGCAGGTGCGGGGAGACGCACAAGGGGGACGTGTGGGAGTACCCTCAAATTTTAGGGAAATTTCGGGGGTGCGGTGAGTCATCGAGGTATATATATAATTTAAGTTCATATTCATTGTTCACTGTTCAATAATGAAAGCATAAAAATATTAAATAGACAATTGAAATTTGAATCATTGATCCATCCTCATCATTCATTTTGATACATACATATTCAATGACATACTCAAAGTGACAATTCTCATTATTGGAATTAATTATTATTCATACAACCATGAGATTCGAAAAAACAAATAAAAATCATAATAAAATATTCAATACTTATGATATCATTCACATTCAATGGTTCATCATCCCTCATCTACATGATTTAACTAAATTCATATTCACATCTTGAAAGCAAACATACTAAGTATATACTATATTTTTAAGTTTGAACACTAAATTTAATAACTCAAAGTTTCAAAGTTCAAACTCAAAAATAGTTAAGAGTCAAGAGTCAGGTCATCAATATCTAGTGTCGCAACTCAAAAATGAAATGGATAGTTGGCACTGAAATATAAATGATAATCAGCATCAAGGACTCAATCTCAATGATTGGTCCTCTACTTTGGGTTGAAATGAAATGAGCTTTTAACTTTAAGTTTTGCCTTTCATGACTTTTAGGTTTAGGCTTTTAAGTTTTAGTTATTTAGTTTTAATTTTAATTTTTTTTTTAGACTTTTAAGTTTTAGTTATTTAGTTTTAATTTTAGTTTTTAAAAAAAAAAAAATTAATGGTTTTGATTTTTGAATTTTTTATTTTTAATTTTTAAGTCTTATTAGACAAATTTAAAGGGGGACGCCCAGGCACACCCTTTTTGGGGAGTCTAGACTCCCACACTGAAGGGGGATGCCCAGAAGCACCCTTTTGGGGAGTCTTGGGGAGTCTAGACTCCCACACTAGGGAAACGCACCCCCTTGCGTCTCCCCAAGACTCCACAAAAAGGGTGCGTGGGGAAACGCACCCCCAAGAGACTCCCCGTCCCGGGTGCGTGGGGTGTGAGGGGTGCGCGCACCCGACCCTGGGGGACGCATCCCCGTGGAACACTGATAAAATGTAAAGACAAAAAGGGCAACAATAAGAGAAAATGTTCTGAAAACCTCTTCTCATGTTAAATTTCAATATTATGATTTGCTAAAGATTTAGTCTTCATTTGGAAACCCAAGAACATAAAATTCCTTACCAAAATCACAATCCCTATATCACATGATTGAATATTAGGAGTAGCTTCAAATAAATTTTCCCCAAACTCAAAATCCTCCCCCATTGAAGCAACTCAGAAGCAAATTCTATGACCATAGATCGGTGCTTTAAAAACTGGGCCAACCAGAACAGCAACCAGCTGTTGAATGTTGTCATTGTTGACTTTTCAAGTATCTTCTTAACTAATAATTACTTCAATGATTCCTCTTAGGTTAATCCTTTCTTGCATTCATACTCATCATAAAGCAATTACACATAGGATTTCAATAGTAAAACAAAATGCCAGTAGGGTCATAAAAAGACAGCCAAACAAGAACACAAACATTTACCCTGAGAAGACCCACATGGGGGAAAACCCAGCAACCTTTTCCTTAGAGAAATTTTTCAGTTCAACAAGAGAAATTGATGATGAGGATCCCAATATAATTTTCTTTGGCCTTGAGCCTCAGAACTTGCTCATTTATTCATGAATTTGTATCTGTATTTTAAATTATAATGTTAAATGTTTTTTTTCAAAAAAACAGAATAATTTTTCATATATATATATCACATTTTCCCATTTCCTGATTTTAGGGAGGTCATGTTTCCAATGCATTCCCATCTCAGATACACATGTCCGTTTCTCTGTATTATGCAACTTATAAATAAACCGTGTTAATGTTTGTTGTCATTCCTTTCCATGCCTTAATGGCAATCCAACTGGCGATATATCCTTAAAAGATGATATAGGGCAATTTTGACTACTTAATGGATTTTAAGCCTGCTTTAATATCAAGTGGCAATATATCCTTTAAAAAAATGATATAGGGCATTTTGAATACTCCATGGATTTTAAGCCTGCTTTAATCTAACTTGTGGTGGCCACCAAGCTCACCCACATTTTTGATAACAAAACCCTACTCGTACATGCTTCGGACATATTAATAGCTAAAAAACAAAATTACAAACAAAAAAAGTGGTCTAGTACCCTAAACAATGAAGAATCCCTAGAATCCTAAACATAAGGAAAGTTAATATTATTTTTTTACTGGAACTCACTTCTTTAAGACACTGAAGGAAAACACTCTGATAATCATAGAATTTAACTCAGAAAACACAAAGCGAGGCATTTCATCATTAAATATGAACACTCCAAATATCGACAAGCATAGTTTTGTTGTGTATAATAATAGTGCTTACGAGGATACATTTCAAAGCTACATAAACACAAAGAAGCATCTTTCACAATAACACGATATTCCTAGATAATAAAGGTGCCAAGAGATGGATAAACCTGTTGTTCTTAAAACTTTCAAAACCATAGATGTCTAAGACTCCAATTAGAGTTCTAGAATCTGAATCTTGCCCAACTGACTTGTTTATTTTATCCACCAACCTACAAAAGTGTAAAATGAGCAGTTTTCTATTATCAATAATATATATAATGCTAACACAGTAATCTTAAAGATGAAGAGATAGCAAATTAAATGGTAGGAGATATAGACCAATCAAATAAGCGTGAATACACAGTCTTTGCTAGAGCATCACGGTTAATTGTAGCAGAAGAAGGATCGAGAGATTTTGTAATATTTCCCTCTCGAGTCATAATGATGCGAGTGCATAATGTTTCCTGTAGTTGTTTTGCATCACACCTGCAACAAAGAAACACAACATAAGACTTCTTTCTAGTATTTAACACAAAAAAGTGAAAGGCAAGATAATGTGCACAAGTTAATGTATCTCATTCATTGATTGTTTTTCCATTTAACGGGCTTCTTGTAAAAAATTTAGAGTGCTATACTTATTACACTCATAAATCCATTTGAGGAAACCCGCCAGAGAATTTACATTACTAGCAAGCCTAATGGTATACACGATTGTTCTTGAAATTTAAGACATAAAACAGACCATGCAATAAACATGTAATTTTTATCACACATGTTCTTTTCATAGTGCATGCCTTAGAACCAATTTTGTATGCAACTCAGAAGTAGGTGAAAAAGTATCATGTCCTACATTTGTATTTCTATGTCCTATTTAGCACACTCATACATCTCACCCACCACTCCATCTGCTTCAGCTGATAATAAACTTGTCACTGAGCTTTTCATGAATACTCTCTGGCTACCACTTGCTGTACATCTATATATTCCTACTAAAATATAGTGAGCAGTATGTACAACTGCCACAATTCTTCTCTTGCATTTTCCTTCTTATCAGCATGTTTCCTCATAGCTATCTTGTGTGCACATATCACTTTTGTACTAACTCATAGGCAAATGCTAAGAAGCATATCCTACTAACCTAAACAAGACATTCCCAACCATATCTATCTCACCTCTAAAGTTTTTTCCAAAAGTAAACCTCATTTCTTGTTTGCTCTACCTCACAAAAGAAGATTGTTACAAACATGCAAGATGAACATATTTGTAAAGAAAATGTACCGAAAACTATTTGATAGATGATTGAATGGTTGAAAAAGGTGATGGATTACAATCAGACGTGACATCTGTATAAGCACACATTGAATGGTCACATACAAGGATAGTCATGTCCCTTTGTAAATAGTATGTTTGTATATTTAATCAATATGTTATTTATCATTAGGAATGGCATACTGTTGAGTAAGAGAATATTTAATTAATATGTTATTTATCATTAGGAATGGCAGTGTTGAGTAAGAGAATATTTAAGCAATATGTTATTTATCATTAGGAATGGCATAGTGTTGAGTAAGAGAATGGAATAATTAATAATGTATATCATGTGCCACAACTTAGTGCTCACTTGCTATCCATACCTCAAATCACACAAACTGGCAAGAAAGTAAACTTTTGGCCTAACAAGTTTATGGTGAAGGATATTTACAACAATTTTTCCTTTGTTGGTACGGGTACTCTTGACCCAAATGAGAAATTACACAAGTTTTAAAGTTTTCATGATCCAAAAAGAAAAGAGGATCTTTTTCTCTTGTAACCAAACTAGATGATGCAAATACGCATTGTTGCAAGAGAATAAGGTATCTGAATTTTAGGACTATGTAGTTGATGATTTGGTTGAACATAGTCGATGGCCTACCTAGAGTGACTCCTCTTGATTTGATAAAGACAAGTGATGGAGGGTAAAGTGACAACTGGACATCATTCATAGTGAATGTTACATGATGAGCCATCATTCTCTATGAGGTGCAGAGTAAAGCAAGCATGGATTTATTTCTTGAAGAATATGAACATGGAGCTAAGAGATTCACTGACTTCAAGGCATTCCATAAAAAGCATTGTGAACAACCAATGAAGTGTTTGATGTCCAAAAACGGCATTTCATGGCAAGGAATTGTGGCATTCATTTCTCAACAGAATGGCATTGTTGAGCAACAGAATATAACATCGACTCAAATAGCTAGATGTATAATTCAAGCAAATTGATTGCCAAACACTTTTTCGGAAAAAATTGTGGCTTGTTGAAATCACACATTGAATAGGGATACCAATGTTACTAAAATCACAATTAAATTGTGAAAAAATTGTGCAGTGGCAACTTTTACTCTTGGCCAATTTTGCTGCTGGAAAAAATCAACGATTTTTTCCCAACCGAAGAAATCACAATAATATCATAAAAAATTGCAAACTGTTCCAAAAAATTGCCAAGCCACAGACCCCACTTTCAGTGGTTTTTTCCCCTCTTGAGGGGGTTGACTCATTTTGCAAACAGAAAGAAGCAATTGGAGAGAAGAGGAGGAGGCAACTGGTTTTGCTTGAGCGAAGATGGAAGAGGACACCATTTTCCTTTACCATCACCATGTTTTGTTGGAGTGGGATTGATTTCCCTCAATCGTGGATGAATTTGCAGGTATGGTCATCAATTTCCACCATTTTTTTTAGATTTTTCATGGGTCTTCCTTTACCCATTATTTTTTCTTCATCATACTAGGCACCAAAGGAGGTACTAGGGGAGAGAGGAGAGGAGGAGGACGACGAGAATGTGAAACAACCACCCTTAGGGACTCAAACAAAGCAAGCTGGACTTAGCAATAGTATGGACACCAGTAGAAGATGTCAAAGTCTATGTCCTTCATCTTCCCAAAACCAACCCCAAGGCCTCTTTCCTCTAGAGGAAAAGGCATTGCCTTTGCCCATAAAAGGGGCAAAGGAAAACACTAGTTTATGAATCTAATTTCATCGTAGATGACTCTATGATGATGAGTTACATTTATTATATTTTTTGGTGATATTTTGAGGCTAAGTCAGGACTTATGACTCAAAACATGATTCAGTGTTAATCAATGTTATCAGAACCAAACCGGTGATCGAACTGAAAAACCTTGTGGACCAGGAACCAATCGGAACTAGACCAGAACCAGTGAAAAACCAGAACAATAAATAAATAAAAACAAAAAATTAAAAAAAACAAAAAAGAAACTGGTTTACCGAAAACACATAAATATTCATATTTTAAAGAAAAACATCTATATTCATGTGCATCCATATGAATCCAAACCATTTATACACAAATATGCAAAAATTCTCATTTACATAGCATGTAAGGGTGCAAATAACCAAAATAGCATTGAGGGCAATCCATCTATGAACCAAAAATACATCAACAAATAGGCTCTAGATGGCCTCTAGCATCCAAAAAAAATCATGCTTCAACAAATGCCTACATATCATCAAAATCATTGCTTATATTGGGGCCTTTGCCATCAGTATAGCAATTTAGGCATTAAAATAAGATAGAAAAAGCATAGCATGTCATGTCAAGATTTTGTTTGAGTGATGGGTACATTTTTAGTACAGTCATGATAGAGGAGTTCGACAACCAATGCCACTAGCATTGAAGTACATAGAGGGTTTGGTGTTCTTTATTAAATACTAGTTCCATACCCTCATACATGACAAAATCCAATGGAAACGTTGCAATCCCCCTAATCCTAAAATCCTGAAAAGCAGTTAAGTCTGCCAGATTTTGAGTGAAATCTAAAATTCTACTTTCTCCATATGAAATCCAATGAGATTGGAACCACTCTCAAACATCCTTAGCCATTACATGGTAATGATAAAAATTTATGTAAAAGGATGAAAATTTTCCTTAAATTTTCATTTTCATCTTTTTACTTTAAGCATTTAACATTACCATGAATTGCATAGCAATACTAGGGCCATAGGCTTGATTATTACGCTGAGGGTCATAGGCTTGATTATTAGGCTGAGGGCCATAGGCTTGAATATTAGGCTAGCCTAGGGGAGAGTAAGAAGTGGGCCAACCAACTCAACAATCAAAAAATAAAAAATAAAAAAGGCAAAAAATTTATGCACGAAACTGGTCCTAAACCAGCCAATTCGGTGAAATAGGTCGGCTCGGTACTGAACCAGCCTATTCCAGTTCGGACCGGTTTTGGGTCAAAAACGGTCGGACAGGCCAGTTCCATCAATTTCAGTTCGGTTCTGATAACACTGGAGTTAATGAGTGATGTAGCACTAGACATCTTATACATCTTATATATTAGATATGTTTTCATATTTTTATGAAAATGCAGTTCTTTGATGTTGTCTTTTCTTTACATATTTAAAAAATTATAAAAATGAATATTTTTGTATTTTTTTTAAATTTTGCCGATTTTTACCACTATTTTCCCTATTTTCACAATTTTTTTCTTTACAAACCCATGTTGATTTGTTGCTAATGCCAATGTCAACAACACTGAGGATTACCACCAACGATGTGAAGAATGTAACACCTCTTAAGTCTCGAGAAATGGAGTTATAGGAAACCATAAGAGCAAGATTTGAATATGAACTCAAACCTGAATACAATTGGTATGAAAGAATATGTATAACAAAAAAAAAACTAATACACCTCCAATATGAAAGTATATACCTTAAGCCTTGATGCTTAGCCCAGGTGGTCATGAGCCAAAAGTAAGACCTCTTATTTCTCCCCCAAAGTTGGGGAGGTCAAGAGTTTAACCCTCTTAATCCCCTTAAGGATAGGTTCCATACTCAAGACCAATATTTTACCATGTTTACCATCCATAGATCATGGGAAAGTACTCTGACGGTTTTCCACGAGTGTTTCCTATAAAATTAGAACTAAAAGAAATGGGAACATATATCTCATAGATAAGAAAATATGCATTTTGTTACAACTTTTAGAAGAATTGGGACCCTAGTAATGCATAATAAATAAAATTTTATTTCTTAAAATTAGGTAATTTAGTTTATATTTATAGGATTTTAGGGTTTTTTAGGGAGTTTCCATTGGTTTTTTGGATAAATGGTCAATGGGTATCAAAGACATAAGGTACATTATCAATGATTGTCAAAAGTAGGTATTTGTACGACCTCTGTTTTGTACAAAAAAATTCACAAAATTTGTATTGTTACCGAATTTTGTTAATTTTAGATATGTTCTATGCTTAGAGCAATTTATTTCAATTTTCACGGTTAGCTCAATACCTTTTCCAAATTAACAATCACATCAACATTAAAGTAAACTGTAGATAGAACATAAACATAAATCGCAGAAGACAAACCAAGACAAGTGGAGAGAAATCAAGATAGAAGTGTGTGTGAGAAATGACTCTCAAGTCATCTCCTTTTATACTAAAACGTTGAGCACATGTGGGGTTTATTTGGTTGCTGGCCGACCTTGACGAATTGTCTTATAACACATATAAATTCATAACTCCATGAATACTTATCATAATCGAATGATATTTAGATCAATCCTACACCTCTCAATGAGAGGGATCCATGAAAAACATCAGCTGCCATAAATAAGATGACCCACATAGAGTTTGGCCCTAGTTGCCAATTTTAAAACTCCCTCTCAACTAGGGAGAACTCCATCCGTTGATCCATATGTCTGACTTTACTATCTCTGCCATCAGTGCTCTGCACTGCTCTGCTCTGCTCTGCTCTACTCTGTTATGCTGAACCATGAAGAAGAAGAATTGAACGAGAATGTCTCATACCATTCTCTACTGACCTGAAGTCAGTTTTATTAATCTTAGATCAATATCACAAGAGAGTGTCTCAAACCACTCATATTGATCCCAGATCAATAGAGGTCATCCTAGCATAGGGAGTACGGTAGATACAACGATGCGTCCATTGATAGTACTACTATGGTCCGTAACCCCATTTCCCTGCTCATTGGCCAAATGAGAGGTACTTCCCATGAGTCTCACACTGCATGGGTAAGATGCCTCGACAGGAGAACCATTCATCCTGTCCCTAAGTCGCCACGAGGTATCGCAGGGGAAGGTTGAGCCATTCACCCTGTACACATTGCACCATTAGGGGAGGGTGAGTCGCCCTATGGTCACTTGTTGCTCCAATAAGTACCCCAAGCCCCCCGAAACTCCCAGAGCTCAATGCATGCAACATGCAGGACCCTCATAAAAAGGTCTCTCAACGACTCCAAGTCATTCGGGAAAGTCACAAATTTGACCTTTCCCCGGGGCTTTGACAAAATGTTTGCGACCTATACATCAGTCTCAATGCGATAGAGCCTCCTCGCTCATCGACGTACCATATACCAAATAAGGTAGTATATGATATCTATATACTGGAGCAATCATAGAATACGGGATTCTAGTGAGGCTCAACCAAATATGAGCCCAACATGCTAACTAAAAAAAAAATATCTCGATGGAAGTTCACCAGGAACATCAATGTGAATGAGTTTATGAGACTCAAAGGCATTTCCCAAATCTGGTCTGGCATCACTACCACATAACTTCTAAAAGCTCCATCGAGGTAGTCACGGGCTTGCAGTTCACCATTCCCAATCTGGAATCCAACTCCTTCTTACTTTTGCAAATGAGAGGGTCTGCACCTATTAGAAAGAGGTCGTCCTCAGAAGGTGTCGGTAGGAGAGGTCTATCATCCACAACCCTCAAGTAATAGTTTGGATTGTCTTCACTCCTAGTGAATCTCATCTTTATTAGACAGTTATCAATCCTCTCATACTAAGCCCGAGGTGTTTTGCTTCAAGCCATAGAGGGCTTTCTTCCACCTGCATACATGAGATTCCCGATCATGAATCTCAAACCCCTCGGGTTGTTCCAAACCTGTGGACCTACTACATGAGGGAAGTGGTCCCCTTGTAAGATTTTCCTTCGGTACATCTCGGGCATGTACCTTGATGCTTTTCGTGTATTCAGGCATCCTTGTCACCATCTGACTTACATCGGGTAGGGCCCCATAAAGTAGACCTCTGGTGCTATAGATGAGAAGTGTCAACTGACATGGTCCCTAATGGACCATCCTGCAACTTGATACAAACTGCTAATCCTGAACCCATGAGTAAAAGCATCTTTCAAGATTCTATTTTCAAACACGTACCTTTCCACCGATGAATGTCACCCTGAAACCTTTGACTTTCATTGCCGAAATGGACACCAAGTTCTTCTTGCGATCAAGTACATAAAAGAGATTATGTAAATGAATCGAGTTACCCTCATTCAATTAAGGGGTAACATTCCCTACACCCTTTCCAGGATAGGTGGCATCGACTCCACGTATAATCCCACGATCGTTTCCATCTCTACTGAATTAGAGAGATCACCCTTCTATCTGATGAAGTGTCTTGAAGCACTACAACCAATAAGCCAGATTCCCACAGAATCTAAAGGAGAGGGCTAATACAAGATAACGCATCTTTAACTTATCAGAAACAACATTTGATTCTTCATACATGGGGTTCCTTGTTTTCTCTGAAGAGTCGGCCATTTCCTTGATGACCTGCATTGTCATTCCTCTGATCATTGAAGATGTCCCTGGAACGATTGTTATCATCATCAAGTGATGTATCCCTGCCAGTCGGACACTCTTTCACATAATGTCTGAACTTATTTCAACCAAGACATCTGCCTTTCCTTCCACCATCAGAAACTTTTGTTGCGCCATTCAGATAATATACTCTGCTTTGACTTCACCCTTGGTGAATTTGAAGAGGGATGAGGAATCCATTGATCTATTGTCCTTTCCCAACTGTCTTCGGTGTTTGCTCTTTCACTCTTGCTTGGGCTTTGTCTTCACCTCAACTCTGATACCATGTTAATTTTAGGTATGTTCTATGCTTAGAGCAATTTATTTCAATTTTCACAGTTAGCTCAATATCTTTTCCAGATTAGCAATCACATCAGCGTTAAAGTAAACTGTAGATAGAACATAAACATAAATCATAGAAGACAAGCCAAGACAAGTGGAGAGAAATCAAGATAGAAGTGTGTGAGAAATGACTCTCAAGTCATATGCTTTTATACTAAAACGTTGAGCATATGTGGGGTTTATTTGGTTGTTGGCCGACCACGACGAATTGTCTTATAACACAAATAAATTCATAACTCCATAAATACTTATCGGAATCGGATGATCTTTAGATCAATCCTACACCTCTCGATGAGAGGGATTCACGAAAAATATCAACTGCCATAAATAAGATGACCCACATGTAGTTTGGCCCTAGTTGCCAATTTTAACAAATTTTCATACAAAAAAGGCCAATATAGCCAAATATTACTACCATCAAGGAATCCCACAATGGTTTATTTCAAAACATTTGGATGTGTTGCTTGAGCCCATATTCGAGATGAAAAGAGGAACGAGTGGGATAAAAAAGTTATGCATGCAATGATAAGTTATTTTGTAGAACCTAAGGCTTATCGATTGTATGATCCAATTAAAGAGTCGGCAACCATTTAGAGAGATATTATTTTTAATGACAAGGTTTCATGTTCTACTCTTCTTTCTTCTCCCTCTTGTATTATTCTCATGATTCCCCATCAACGCAACTTTGGAAGAGGAATTAATGAAGCTAGTGATGTTGAGACTTCTAATGATACAATTTAGCATGTCCATAATGATAGTCAAATGCAGACTTCCTTGGCAACGGAAATTTGTCATCCCAAATGGGCTCCAGAGACCATTGAGCTTGTTAGCAAAGTTTTCGGTCTTAGGCTAGAGAATGAGACATTCCTTGAGGAATATCTTCAATTTAGACGTTGATCTTCTTACCCTATTGCAGCTCTGATTTCTTCGCACGTGTGGCTGAATTAGGCCTTGAAATAAGGTATTAAGTTCTTTACAAAACTAGCAGAAACGTGAAACCAAATTCGCTGAAAGGAGTCTACGTGTCCAAATCCAATGAATCGGACACGATTCGTTGGGGATTTGAATCCTAGAACAGGACACGTCGTGTCCTAACGGGACACGTACAAATCCCGTACGTGTCCCATTAGGACACAACGTGTCTCGATTTTGGGATTCGAATCTCCAAAAAATGAAACCCGTTGGCATAAAAAGGTGTTGTTCTTTCAGTCTTTTACCATTTCTCTCTTTCAGTTTTGCATACATTGAGCTGTGGGCAAGGAGATAAGGGTTTGGACCAAGGAGCTAAGGGTGTGGAGCATTCGGCAAGGAGATTCAAACACCAGGTAAGTGCATTTCATCTCTATTTTTTTCATTTCTATTACAGCAGTTTGTATATGATTTTTTTTTACAAATTTGTGCATGTTTTGTTTTTTTTTTTTTACAGTATTCATGGCTCAATCAAGGGCAACAGTTAGGGGGCAAAGGAAGGGGAAGAATGTCTCCATTGGAGATGCCCCTCCTCCCCCAATATCATCCGAGTTTGCTGCAAGTAATGTTGAGGGAAGAGGAGGACCTAAAGACAACATTGAGAAATATCCCTTGTGGAAATATGTCACAAGAGAGGATGGGACAAGCACCAAGAGGAAGGGAGGAGGCAATGTGCAATGGAGATGCAACTTTTGCCACATTTCTTTCAAAATCACATATTACCGTGTGAAAGGCCATTTGTTGGCTTTACCAAGTTGTGGAATTGGAGCTTGTAAAGTTGTTCTTTTACAAAAGAGGAAAGAAATGGAAAAGGAGTTCATTGTTGGTATGGAAAATGTGGCTGCAAAATCAAGAAAAACCAAGAACGAAGACCCCCTTCCATTTTTGAGGAAAGGTAGCACCAAATTTCCATTTGAGAGTTCTATTGGGGGACAAGCAGCAAAAAGAAGAGCAATTACACTTGGTCCAATGGACAAGATTTTTCAAAAAGAAAAACAAGAGGAGCTTGATCTCACCATTGCCTTCTTTTTCTATCAAAACTTCGTATCATTTAATGTTGCACACTCACCTCTATTTATTGAGATGTGTCGAGCTCTAACTCATGGGTCTCCATCATGGTATGTGCCTCCTGGTTCAGAGAAGCTTAGAACCACATTGTTGATGAAGGCAAAAAAAGAGGTGCAAAAAATGCTTGAGCCTATTAAGCATCATGGCCAACATCTGGGGTTAGCATTGTTTCTGATGGAATGGACAGATTCAGCACGACACCCAATCATCAACTTCATGGTGTCTTCCTTGAATGGTCCAGTTTTCTTGAAAGCAGTGGATACACTTGGAGAATACAAGGATGCACAATTTATAGGTGAGTTATTTATTAAAGTTATTAAAGATGTAGGTGTTGATTCTTGTGTGCAAATCATTACAAATAATGCACCTGTTTGCAAAGCTGTTGGAATGATTGTGGAAGCTAAATATCCACAAGTGTTTTGGACACCTTGCATTGTCCATTCATTGAACTTAGCACTGAAATCCATTGCTTCTGATGTGCTTTGGATTAGTAACATTATTGAGAATGCACAACATATCCGTAACTTCGTGCAAAATCATACAAATGCCTTCACTATCTACAAGGAGTACAACAATCTATCATTGTTGAAGATTGTTGATACACGGTTTGCCTCTTCATTCATGATGCTGAAGAGGTTGAGGGGGGTCAAGACCGCTCTTGGGGCCATGGTTACTCTGAGTTTTGGTCTTTTTAGAGAAAGGCAGATCAAGTAGCCTCTAAAAGAGTGAAGGACATAGTGCTAGATGATGTTTGGTGGGAGAGGGTAGATCTAATTATTCAGATCATGGACCCTATCATTTCTTTGCTTCAATTTGCAGATACAACCAAACCCATCCTACGAGAGGTTTATGAGAGATGGGATTCCATGATTGAGTCTGTGAGGAGCATTATTCTACAGAGTGAGTGCCCCGAGTATGAGACATAACTAGAGGCCTTCTATGGCACTATACAGGATATTCTTGTCAGCAGATGGGACAAGAATTGCACACCTTTACATTGTTTGGCTCACTCATTGAACCCAAAATACTACAGCCATGAGTGGCTGAATGGTGGACCTTCCCGCAAATTCCCTCCTCACATGGATGGTGAAATCTCATAAGGGAGGAAAGATGCATTTAGGCAAGTTTTCTAGGATAGAGCATCCCTTGATGAGGTGGAGGATGCCTTTGCAAAGTTTTCCACTGGCACTGGTCGATTTGCAGGATATGATGTGATTAGAGATAGGGGGGCTAAGAAGCCCTATTCTTGGTGGGCAAATCATGGGGCAACAAGCCCTCCTCTTTAATAGTTAGCCATGAGGCTCCTCTCTCAAGTGACTTCATCCTCTTGTTGTGAGAGGAATTAGAGCTTGTATGGGAATTTGTATAGTGTGAAGAAGAGCAGGCTTGAGCAGTCCAGGGCAGAAACAATGGTGTATGTGCACACCAACCTTCGTCTTATTTACA
Organism: Pinus taeda; assembly: GCA_000404065.3. Lineage (NCBI taxonomy): Eukaryota > Viridiplantae > Streptophyta > Pinopsida > Pinales > Pinaceae > Pinus > Pinus taeda. The sequence continues at coordinate 64,754 of APFE031185383.1, forward strand.
GGCAAAGGGAAGAGTGGTTGAGGGGAAAAACAAAGATGTGGGATGTCTTTCCTGATGATATGGGTTTGGACAGCAGTGTTGAGTTGGCATTGGCCAACATGGATCTCAATGATCCAGTGCTAGAGCCTATTAGATTTGATGACGGTGATATTTTAGAGGGGTCATCTCCACACCAACAGATGCAGAGGCGACTATGGATACAGGGGAGGAGGAGGATGTAGAGGAGAGCAATGGTGAGTCTGGTGACCATGATGATGAGGACATTGATGCTGATTCTGATGATGACTATGAGGATTGTTGACTCATGAGTCATGGGCTACCTATTGCCTTGAGGCTTGTATACCTGTAGTTGTTTTATATTTTCTATTTCTATTTGCCATTGCGGCATTGCCATTGCACTACCTATGTAACACATTTTGATTTGATGACTTAATGAGAAAACTACAGTTGTCAGTGTCTTTATCTTACTATCTTGTAAGTTGTCTTTCATTTATGAATCATGATTTATGTGACTTTGTATTTGAATTTTGTATGTACTATGCGTGCTATAATGTTACTAACTTACTTTGTAAACAGTAAAACTAACATCTAGATGAAGATCTATGTTTGAAATCAATGAATTTGTATCATTAATGAGAATTTGTATAAAAAATATCTAATTCTTAATATATATATATATAGATAACGAATCTTACGTGTCCTATTCCGAGGGGTCAACATGTTCGAATCTGACTCTCGAATCCCCGTATCCTATTAATCCTGAATCACCGTGTCAAGTGACTTAGGTTTATACCAATGTTGCACGAAGCGGGGACGAATGGGGACATTTTTTAGAAGTAGGGACGTTAGAAGGTTATTTCCAAAATCGCGGAAATGAAGCGTCTCGGAGGTTTCTACTTTTTTATATATATATAGATAATAATATATATAATATTTAACTTTTATTTCAAATTTCAAACAAATATGCCAAATACCAAATTAGTTGTAGAAGACATGAAAACATGCATATTTTTACATAAATCAAGACAGATATGGCATCCATGATTCCATTGTACATCAATGATTAGTTATTCGAGCATCAACTATCTATATTCTAGCAATTACAAACATACATCAAATTTTTAAGCATATTATAAAACATAAAACATAGAGCATATTATGATTTATCTAGCAAGTGAGCAACTGTCAACATTTGTCATGTCCAAAATTCAAATAATAATGTTTACAAAATAGGTCACTTGGTCACCGCCAAGACAAAAAGGTTCAAATTCACAACAAACCTAGAAGTCTAATGACTAATCTATGACAAAAGTAGTAAATTGTGAATATATCTACTAATCTCTCCTCCTTCCACCACGAAGAGAACGTAGCGGTGGGCCTCCACATGGTGGTAATGAAGAAGATGGTGCCTGTGGAAGTTGTAGCACTGAAACTGATGAAGACGAACCCCTTGTTGTTGGTGTCGAACCATGGAACTTGGGAACCAAGGGACCAAATGAGGGTGGCATCTCAACTCTATCATCATCATCCTGGAATCGCTCAAAAAATTCAGAGCAAAAGAAGCCACTAGTTAACAAAAAATATTAAAAACAGGAATTAGAGAAATGCTTTATAAGCAAAATTCATACCACAATGGACATACCTAGATAAGACCATCCTCTAATTGCTCTAATCACAACACTCCATCCTCCAAATTGGGCTCCTCTAGATTCCTGTCCCAAACCTTAAGGTATTTATGAGTCTTTGCATCATCACAGTAATGGGACAACAGTCGTAAGTTGTAATGAACATAAACCAACTTAACCAAGCTCTCTACCCAGTCTAAACTCAACCAATTCCTTTTAACATTGTGGATGAAAAAATAAGAGCTTCAACACCTCTCTGCAGAAGAAGTGTTTACCACCTGTGATAGCACCTGCAATGCCAAAGTCTGTAGAAGTGGAGTAGCACCTCCATGCATGTTCCACCACTCAAGAGAAGAAAAAGTCTCTCGATCTCTAATTGCATGCATGCTCCCAAATGGACCAGTGCTAAGCATATAGTTGCTCAACTATCTCCATACCATGGCAGCCTCCTCCTCATCAGGGACTAATTTACTAAATGCAATCATATATTTTTTGTGAACCTCTTGATCTTGGTGTTGTTTTCTCCTGCTCCCCCCCAGGTGTTGGTGTTGAAAGCCATGATAGATGATAATATTTAGGTGTAAAAACATATGCTAATGCATGCAATGGAACATTTAGCATTTCCCATCGGTTTTCCACCTCTGCACGAATATAATTGTACAAGGAGATATCTCTAGGGTCAACAATGTATTTAATCTGCCCCAACATGCTATCCATTTGCTCATACACCTCCCCAATTATTGGTCGATCTGAATCTCCAAACTTGATCATGTAATAAATTGGTTTGGTGAATTGCAAAACATATTTAACCTGTGACCAAAAGTACATGTCAAGAATAGTGTCCTTGGCTACATTAGCACCATCTCTATCAGTGTTAATTTCCTCTCATGATTCAACGCACGCCATATTAGTTCAAGCTTGTCTCAGCTTCACTAGCCGCCTAAAGGTGAGGTAATAACTGGCAAATTTTGTTTTTGCAAGTTTAAGCAACTGCAACTTGGAGTAAGTGCCATAGAAGTAGTTTACCCTTGTATGCCCTATGATGAATTTAATGAGTTGCTTCCCTCTTCTGTAAAGCTCATTAATCCACCCACATTCTTTATGCTTCACAATATCATGCATCAAAAGGTTCAATGTGTGAACTAGGCACCTAGACCAAAAGGTGTGTGGATGAGTACGCTCAATAACTTTTTCTGCTACCTCACAATTTGTTGCATTACTTATGATCACTTAAACCACATTATTCGGACCAACATCTCTGATTGATTGCAATAGGAGATCTGCAATGTTTTGGTAAGATGCACTAATTGATGAGGAGTCATGACATGTAATAAATACTGCACCACTAGCATAAACACCAAGCACATTTATCAAATGTTGGTTTCTAATATTTGTCCACCCATCTGATACAATGGATACCCCACAATCTACCCACTCATTTGTAAAACATGTCAAAGCTCTTTGAACCTTTGCTTTTTCTCTTTCTAATAACATTGTTCTAGCTTTCTCATAGTTGGGGGACTTCTATCGTTTTGGGGCTTCATTGATGGCCTTTACTATCTTTCCATCCACATCAGCCCTCCCAGCGACATTCAGGAAATCCCCTGTTGTTCTTTTACCTCTAGAGCTTGCAAAAGCACCATGAGGAGATGAGCTACCAAATCTAGAGGTTGCACTTGATTCAGAATGAGTTTTTTATTTCTTTCTTTTCTGTTGTGCAACCTCCTCTATTTGGATGTATTATCTTCTTTGTTCAACTGAAATGTTTGGGCAAACTTGTATCCCCACATCACCATTTTTTATCATCATTGTCCATCACCCCACAAAGATGCCTCCTCACACGAGTATATGAACCACTAAATGGTTTTCCTCCATGACAACCATGAGGGCACAAAAATTTGTAGCTTCCACCACCCTTTCCCCCTTCAAGTTTGGTCACATAGTTCCACAAGGGTTTTAATGCAGCATTCCCCTCTAGTGTTTCAGTGTTCTCTTCAGGTTCATCCCCTTCCTCTTCAAACCCTTCCTCCTCATCATACATTAGGTCACTCATATGGGGACCACCATCCTCTTGTTCTTCTTCCCTTCTATTCCTACTCCCCCCTGCCATCATTAAAACCAAAAGTGGAATGATACATAGAAGCCAAAAGAACACCATCTTGGAATATGGATATAGGTGGTGGCCAACCTGCAATTAAATGAGCAAGTAGAAAGAATGGGAAAGAGTAGGAGAGGGAGGAGAAAAATACAAAAAACAATGTCAAAAAAATGAGAGAGTTTGGGGTTTGCACTTACCTATTTAGCTCTTGTAGATGGAAGTCCTCCAAGCTCCTCCTCCTTCACTCCTCCAAGCTCTCCTCTCTTTATCCTCTCTTCTCTTCTCCAAGCTCTCATAAAATAAAAGTGAGCAAATAAGAGATGAAAGGGTCTTTAATCCCTTCACTCCTCACCCTAACTCAAGGTGGACCTATTGTCCACTGGAGTGGCACCTGATGATTATATGAAGACTCCATGCCCAAGGATGATCCAGAGGACAATTGTACCATCATATATCATCAATCAACAAAGTTTTTTAACTCTACTTCTATCTTCTCATCATCTTTCTTGTGCCCAAATTGCACACCCAGCGAGGAATTGTAATAATTGATACTAGTAATGATGAGTTTTTGAGTCTATACCAGGCCTAGGATGTTGGTACTTGATCAACAAACGAATACACCTTGGAGTGCTCCTACCACATCTTAGTGTTTAGAGTCAATGTATATTACCATACTAGATCACACAAAAAAAATTGTGGAATTTGGCTAGGTCTAAGTAGAATTTTTTAATAATTAAAGATTTTTCGCAAAATGAAATTTTTAATTATTTTCTATGGAATGGTGTAAATAACTAGCCTTAGGAAATGTCTGGGGCATGTGACTATTCGAAATTCATCCTTAGAGACCCAACATTATCTTGGGACCCACTTTGGGTGTCAAAAAACGACTTATAGTCCCTCAAAAGCCAATTTTCCTAATGTTAATGGCAAAAATGAGGAAAAAATGAATAATTGGAAAAATTTCAAAATCAAAACAAGGCAAACAAGTAACAAGGAAAATTGTGGGGAAGTCAAAGGTGATGTAGTAGTTACATGGGGCCCACCAAAAAGGCGTTATCTCAATTACAACTCAAGTCAAAGTCAAACTGGGCCCACGTTGAGTTCATACGTATGGCCAAAAGTTCACCTTGATATACTTCAAATGTTATGGATTAAATGTGGAGTATAAGTCTGAAATTTAAACTTTAATAAAGTGGGTGGGGATTGGACCCCACCTCAATCATATAGTCTACGTAGGAGGCAACCAAAACAGATTTATGCACATGCCACTAAAGATTCAACGCAAAGGGAAAAGAAGGTTCCACGCAGCAAGGGAAACTCCAACACAGCAACATGATATTACACAGCAGATTTTTGAAGAGATATTTATGCTGCCAATCAAGGAGACAACTCCACGTATGGGCAGATTAGTACATGTTGGCAGTCAAAGATCAACGCTACAACAAGGGAAATCAACGCATGGTTTAGATTTTGTAATAGCAGATCTGATTGCTATTATTTTGGGAGTATATCTCCACACAACTTCACGTCCTTTACACTTGTATGCACAGTACCTACCTTAGCCTCTACTTAACAGCGAGTTCAAACTACACGCAGATTTGGAAGGGGCTGCGTTATTTCAGTTAGTGGGGGACATGTGCTAGAGTTTGTCCCCACACAAAATCAGTCAAGAGATACATGTGGCTAAGTTCATACGCAGAGGCAACTTGGCATCGTATTTTGTGGGGACTGCATTGGAGTTTATAGCAGTTAACAAAGGAGTTGTCTCCCATTCCACCAGCATTTATACACATGGCAGCAGTGACGATGTACAAACAGGCCAGCAGAGGGTATTCACAGCAGTTTGATTTCCACACTTCACAGTCACATTCCCACTTGAAACTTGACTTGGTCTTTGGGATTGTCATCAAGCTACACTTATCACTTGGTTTCTCCATTGAGATCATCTCCCATTTTCTTATTTATATAAGTCTTGAGCTCTCATTTTTGTATCATAGAACGAGCTATTGGGCTTACGGAGACTCTGCTGGATTTTGTATTCATCTTTCATATAATAAAAGAGACTTTGGGGTACTATTGTGTTGGTGTTCTCCTTCCATTTCTTGAAGTGATGTTATTTCAATTGTTGTGCTTTACATTCTACATGTATGTTGGATTATGCTAGTTATCATTTTGCCACTTGTTTGGATTAACATATGCAAGCTATCTTGTATGGATTTTGGGTTAGAGAAATATTCTTGGAGAGGAGCACTAGAAGATTTTTGGTGAAATTTCTAGCCTTCGTCTCCATTGTATAATCTAATCCCTTAAGATTGCTGACATCTTTTTCCAAGTGTGTAGAGATCTTTAGATTTGGTTGAAGGTTTTACTTGGACGTGGGGTAACTCTCCAATAGACGAACTAACTCCCAAGATCAAAAATAGAAGGACCCAATCAGTTTGCCTCAAGGATCTCATCAAACGATTTTGAAAGCGGGAGTTTCCTTTCCTCTAGCCTACTAAGATCACAAAATTTAAATTAAATACTTTTCTTGATCAATATCTTGTGCTTTCAAAGATTTTATTTGCTACCTAAAGCATTGTTTTAACTAGACAAGTATGGAGTTCTATTTCCATGTCTTGATCTAGTTCTTGTACACCAATTGTAGATGATCATTTTGACTATTTCATGTCATCTTTGTCTCCATTTCAGGATTGCTTTGCTTTCAATTTTTTAAGCATTCCACTTTTGTTTTAAGCAAAATACAATTTCATTTCTTATAGAGCAAATACTTGGAAGGCATTAGTTCTTTATGTATTTCATGCTTATCTTATGATGGTTATTACTCATATCAGTTTTTGCTTATAAATCTTAAAGAAATAATCTATTTAACTCTAACAATTCTCCTCAAAACTCACATCTCTTTTTAACTTAACTTTTCATTAGGGACCACCCCCTTAGCTAACCTAGGAGATTGCTTAAACGGAGAGAGTCGAAATTAGTTTGACAGTCCCTTCTCTGAGTTCCCAGCCACCAACCACACCTTGTGGGGTTGAAGGCATTTCTCACTGACTTGTAAGTAGGTGTAGGCGGCAAAGTCAACAAGACCCACCCCCAACAAAGAAAAACAAAAAAATGAAAAAAAAAAAAAAAAAAAAAAATGTGCCACTTTGTGGCCCACGCAACGAAAACAGCCGCTTGCCCGGCAAAGCAGTTGCAATCCATACAAATCCGCCCCGGAAACATCGCGGATCATACGGTCGATCCGTCGTACAAAACGCGTTTCGGAAAAAAACAAAACGCGGATCAAGCCGTATGGTTCCAAAATGGCAGGAACCATATTTTTCAGCCTTATCCGCATTTCTTTTTTTCCGAAACGCGTTTTGGAGGGCGTATCGCGTTTCGGGCTTTTGATCCAAGGGGCATGTTTCCTGCACCACTGGTTTATACGAGGATTTCTTTTCCCATGTCCATGGAGAATGGGTAATTCCCAGTCCTGATATAAAGTATTTTAAATGTATTTCTTCTTAAATTTTAATGTATTTTGATATTTATGTATTTAATTGTATATTTTAATTTTTAATTGTTTATTGATAATATATTATAATTTGAAATTTATATGCAATAACTTATAGATGATTATCATTATGGAACTATCACATCATGAGCAGAGTGAAGGGGAAATCATCAAAATAGACCCAAAATCTCCTCTATGGCAGTATGTGGAGATTATTGGAAAAAATCCTGCAGGTGGTTCATTTAAATGGAAGTGCAATGAATGCCAAGATATCAAAAATCGTTCATATATTAGAGTAAAGGCCTATCTCAATAGTCAGACTAACACAGGGGTCCAAGTATGCACCAAACCAAAAGATGCAAATGGCAAACCTGGCCAAGGTTTGAATCTTGGGAAAATGAAATTCTATGCATCTTTGCAAGACGTTGTTGATAGGAAGCTTGCTAAGGAAAAACACCTATGCAAAGCTCTACAACTAGGCCTCCATTGCCATCTAGGCATGCTGCCACAACTAATAAAAGGCCCACTCTAGGCCCTCTTGAAGCAGCTTTCAATAATCAAAATAGAGACATAGCCGATGAACATGTAGCTAGTTGCATCTACGCTAATGGGCTAGCATTCAATTTGGTGTGTTCCCCTTATTGGCAACAAATGATTAAGGCAGTTAATAAAGTGCCAAAAGGGTACAAAAGCCCTGGATATGAAAATGTCTACACTACTTTGTTGGCATTAGAGAGACAATCTGTGGATAGACAGCTACAGGCAATCTGGGATACATGGGCAAAAAACAAGGGTGCCCATCTGTTAAATTTAGGTATGTTCTATGCTAGAGCAATTTATTTCAATTTTCACGGTTAGCTCAATATCTTTTCCAGATTAGCAATCACATCAGCATTAAAGTAAACTGCAGATAGAACATAAATATAAATCGCAGAAGACAAGCCAAGTCAAGAGGACACAAGATGTGGCGCTAGCCAGGGACAAACCCCAATGTGGGAAACCCTTGATCAATTCTTCCTATATGTTCTTCAATAGTTTAGCAGAGAGAGAGAGAGAGAGATAGTACATTTACAACAGAAGTCAACACTTTGACTTTCTAGATAAGAGAATAGATCATCTCTAACAAGATGATACATGAGATCAATTGAAGACATACTGCTTCAACTAATTCTCCAAGGTGACTCCTCCACCTATCATTGTGTTGCATCTCGTCATCATGCTGCACCTCATCGTGCAGCACCATGCTGCACATGCTTGTTGTCCCCTTATGCCACTGCTGCACAATGTCATGGTTGTCCAGTTGTGCCATTGCTACACTATGTCATGGTTGTCCCATTGTGCCATTACTGCACAATGTCATGGTTGTCCTGTGCATCCACCATGAACCATTGCAGCACTATGTACTTGTTGTCCTATGTATCCACCATGAAACATTGCAGCACTAAGTACTAGTTGTCCCAACTCCCATGTTGTACCATTGTTGTCCCGTTGTGCATTATATGCCATTGACCATTGTTGTCCCGTTGTGCACTATATGACCATTGTTGTCCCGTTGTGCACTATATGCCATTGACCATTGATGTGCCATTGTTGAACCATATTTCACCAAGTTGCCTTTGTTGTCGCATTGCTTATCATTGCAGCACCATGTAGCATTTTTGTCCCACTGCTGCACCATACATCTTGTTGTCCATACTGCTGCATGTCCATTATTACCATGTTGTCCCATCACTGCACCATACTTCTTGTTGTCCATACTACTGCATGTCCATCATTACCATGTTGTCCATTGTTGCACCATACTACATAATGTTGCCTTCATCATGCTACCACCGATCACACCATTATGTCCTTGTATTTACTGTGCACTGCTGCAATTCTAGGGCTGGTTAGGGTACCAACCACAATCCCTAACAGCGCATCAAAACTAGCCCAGAATTGCACTTAATGACTGATGTTCTCTCACAGAGACGCTGCCCTCCATGCTGCCCCTTTGAGGTAGTTTCAAGCCCAACACTTTTACCTATCTCCCTAACACAGTTGTGGCATCCAAATGCCTAACTAATAGCACTTGCCAGCACCCAAACACATTCATTCTTCATGCTGTCATTAGGACTCTTCTCTTAGTGTGGTTAGGTTTGCCTTGCTGCGTATAGATTAGGGCAGTGTATAGGAGCAGGTATGGGCAGCGTATAGGTGTGGTTATGGGCAGCATATAGGAGTCTTTTTACTGCAGACAGGGCATCCCTTTTTGCTGAATCTAAGGGCTGTCTCAAACCCTTCCAAAATAACGTATGGATTAGGCTTGATATGACTTGCATTTAGGGCATTATAGGACTACGTTAGTCTATTAATAGACTGCGGCTAGGGCTCCAAGATTAGGGCTATTGTAGATCCCTTAAACAGTGGACAAAACTCCCTTTGAACTGTGGCCAAACCTTCACAAGACATGCGGCTAGGGCATCCTTCTTTTGTTGCGTATAGGGTCTCCTTCTAGACCTGCGTTTTTCCCTTAGAGATTCTTCTTTCCACTAAAACCCAAAACAAGTGGAGAAGAGGAAATCTCAAGAGTGTTGTGTGTTCAAATGACTTGCAAGGCACTTGTATTTATACCAAAACGTGGAGCACAAGTGGGGGCAGTTTAGTTTCTGGTTGACCTTGATGAATTGTCCCATAACACAAATAAATTCATATCTCCATGAATACTTATCGGAATCAGATGATCTTTATATCAATCCTACACCTCTCGATGAGAGGGATCTAAGAAAAATATCATCTGCCATAAATACGATTACCCACATGGAGTTTGGCCCTAGTTGCCAATTTTAACACTCCCTCTCAACTAGGGAGAACTCCATCCGCTGATCCATATGTCTGATTGTGCATCTCTGCCATCAATGCCTTGCACTGCTCTGCTCTGTTGAACCATGAAGAAGAAGAATTGATCGAGAATGTCTCATACCATTCTCTACTGACCCGAAGTCAATTTCATCTGAAAAGAGTGTCATATCACTCTTACTAACCTGAAGTCGATTTTATTGATCCCAGATCAATGGAGGTCATCCTAGCATAGGGAGTATGGTAGATACAATGATGCGTCCATTGGTAGTACTACTATGGCCCCTAGCCCCATTTCCCTGCTCATTGATCAGATGAGAGGTACTTCCCATGAGTCCCAGACTACATGGGTAGGATGCCTCGACGGGAGAACTAATCATCATGTCCACAGGAGAACAAATCATCCTGTCCATTGGTCGTCACAGGAGAACTAATCATCGTGGCTCACAGTCGCCACGAGAGAACTAATCATCTCGACCCATAGGAGAACTAATCAACCTATTCCATAGTTGCCACGAGAGAACTAATCATCCCAGCCCAGAGGAGAACTAATCATCCTGTTCCATAGTTGCCACGGGAGAACTAATCATCCCAGCACATAGGAGAATTAATCATCATGTTCCATAATCGCCACGAGGTATCATAGGGAAAGGTTGAACATGTCATCCTGTACATAATGCACCACCAAGGGAGGGTGAGCCACCCTGTGGTCGTATGTCGCTCTAGTAAGTACCCCAAGCCCCCCAGAGCTCAATGCATGCAACGTGCAGGACCCTTGTACGAAGGTCTCTCAACAACTCCAAGTCATTCGGGAAAATCACAGATTTGACCTTTCCCCGGACTTTGACAAAGTGTCTGCGACCTGTACATCAGTCTCAATGCATTGGAGCCTCCTCGCTCATTGACTTACAATATCCCATATGAGGTAGTATCTCATGTCTATTTGCTGGAGCAATCATCGAACACGGGATTCCTCAATAATCGAATCCCCCCTTGGTTGTTACAAAGAATCAAAGTGGTATTCATCGTGTGTACGAAACAGCTCACTGAAGAGCTTCCACAACTAGGCAGCTTCACACGAGATCATACTCGTAGCTATGTATTCGGTCTCAGCAGTGCTTATAGCAACCGACTTCTGCTTCCTGCTCATCCATGATATCGAAGCAGAATCCAAAGAAAACCAGCACTGAGAAGTGCTCTAGCGATCCTCCACACTGCCTGCCTAGTCAACATTCGAATAATCATGTAGCTTCATATTTCCGACAATGTATCTCAATCCATGAGAGATTGTGCCCTGAAGATATCTCAGAAGATTCTTGGCACCAATCTAGTGAGGCTCAAACAAATATGAGCTCACCATGCTAACTACAAAGCATATACACGAACTAAAGTTCACCAAGAACATCAATGCAGGTGAGTTTATGAAACTCAGAGGCATTTCCCAAATCTGGTCCAGCAACACCACCATATAACTTTTGAAAGTTAAGATCCTCAAGGTAGTCACGGGCTTGCAGTTTACCATTCCATATCTGGAATCCAACTCCCTCTTACTTCTGCAAGTGAGAGCGTCTGCACCTGCCAGAAATAGGTCATTTCTTAAAAGGTGCTGGTACGAGAGGTCTATCATCCACAATCTTCAAATAATGGTTTAGATCGACTTCAATTTTAGTGAATCTCAGCTTCATCAGACAGCTATCAATCCTCTCATATTAGGCCCGGGGTAATTTACTTCAAGCCATAGAGGGCTTTCTTCCACCTGTATAAATGAGATTCCCAATCATGAATCTCAAACCCCTCGGGTTGTTCCAAAGTTGTGGACCTGCTACATGAGAGGAATGGTCCCCTTGTCTGATTTTCCTGTGGTACATCTCAAACATGTACCTTCATGCTCTTCTTGAATTCAGGCATCCCAGTCACCATCTGACTCACATCGTGTAGGGTCATATAATAAGTAGACCTCTAGTGCTATAGATGAGATGTGTCAACTGACATGGTCCCTAATGGACCATCCCGCAACTTGATACAAATTGCCAACCCAAAACCCATGAGTAAAAACATCTAATGAAAATTCTATTTTCAAACACGTACCTTTCCATCGATGAATGCCACCCTGAAACCTTTGACTTCTATTGCCGAAATGGACACCAGGTTCTTCTTATGATCAGGTACATAAAAGAGATTTTGTAAATGAATCGAGTTACCCTCATTCAATTGAGGGGTAATATTTCCTACACCTTTTCTGGGATAGGTGGCATCGGCTCCAAGTATAATCTCACGATTGTTTCCATCTCTACCAAATTAGAGAGAGTATGTTGGGTCCCTATAATACTAGTGATTATGCCATTACTATTGTAGTTGTATCCCTTATTAATATTGTTGCGCCCCTATTGTCCCCATATTGTTATTACTGTGCCCCATAGAATCCCTCTATTATTATTTTTGTGGCTTTATATTATTATTG
>APFE031185383.1:77674-88862 GCA_000404065.3 Pinus taeda
CCAAGTCCTCCAACTCTTAAAGGATAACCTCGTGTTGGCACAGAATAGAATGAAACAACAGGCAGATCAACACCGCAGCGAAAGAAGTTTTGATGTAGGTGATTGGGTATTTCTACGGCTACAACCATATAAGCAAATGTCCCTCAAGCAAGCTAAGAAGGATAATAAATTATCACCAAAGTATTATGGTCCGTACAAGGTGTTGCAAAAGATTGGTACTATGGCATACAAATTGGAGCTTCTTGCAGCTTCTCGATTGCACCCAGTTTTCCATGTTTCATGTTTAAAGAAGTTTATAGGCAACAAGCTCCCAATTCAAACAATATTGCCAGAACTTGACGGGGAAGGAAAAGTTATATTGGAACCGGAAGCAGTCACAAAAACAAGAACTCGACAGCTACGAAATCGATCAATTTCGGAGTATCTTATCAAGTGGAAGAACTTATCCGCTGAAAATTCCACATGGGAGGATGAGAATTTTATACAAAAGCATCCATAACTACTCAAGCGTTGAGGACAACACTTTTTTGAAGGAGAGGGGCATGTTGGGTCCCTTTATATATACTAGTGATACCCCATTCACTAGTGTAGTTGTTATCCCTTATTTAAATATTGTTGTGCCCCTATTGTCCCCATATTGTTATTACTATGCCCAAATAGAATCTCTCTATTGTTTTTTTTAATTTTTTGTGGCTTTATATTATTATTGTTTAGGTCGACTGGGTTATATTGTGACTGCTTAGATTCGCCTATTATATTAGAAAGGAGGCTTTTGTTCATTTGAATCATCCAAGAATTGTTCATTTATGTAATGTAAAGGAGGTTGCCCCCTCGAAGAGGCTGAATTCTAAGATGTTGATCTATCTTTTCTATCTTTTTGTGAGCTGGTTTCATAACAGAGTACCCTTCTATCCATTGAAGTGCATTGGAGCATTACAATCAATAAGCCAAATTCCCAAAGTATCTGAAAGAGAGGGCCAATACAAGATAACGCTTCTTTATCTTATAAGAAACAACATTCGGTTCTTCATACTGGGGGTTCCTTGCTTTCTCTAAAGAGTTGGTCGTTTCCTTGATGACCTGCATTACCTGTCATTCCTTTGACCATTGAAGATGTCCCTGGAATGATTGTTATTATCATCAAGTAATGTGTCCCAGCCATTCGGACACTCCTTCACATAATGGTCGAACTTATTGCAACCAAAGCATCTGCCTTTCCTTCCACCCTTAGATCCGAACTTCCCAAAGAAGTGATCTTTAGGTAGGCCATTAGAAGTTTTCGCTGCACTATTTTGATAATATTCTATGCTTCAATTTCACCCTTGGTGAATTTGAAGAGGGATGAGGAATCCATTGAGCCTTTTGTCCTTTCCCAACTGTTTTCGGTGATTACTCTTTCACTCTTGCTTGGGCATTGTCTTCACCTAAGCTTTGATACCATGTTAAATTTAGGTATGTTCTATGCTAGAGCAATTTATTTCAATTTTCACAGTTAGCTCAATATCTTTTCCAGATTAGCAATCACATCATCATTAAAGTAAACTGCAGATAGAACATAAAAATAAATCGCAGAAGACAAGCCAAGACAAGAGGACACAAGAGGTGGTGCTAGCCAGGGACAAACCCCAATGTGGGGAAACCCTTGATCAATTCTTCTTATATGTTCTTCAATGGTTCAACAGAGAGAGAGAGAGAGAGAGAGAGTACATTTACAACAGAAGTCAACACTTTGACTTTCTAGATAAGAGAGTAGATCATCTCTAACAAGATGATACATGAGATCAGTTGAAGGCACACTGCTTCAACTGATTCTCCAAGGTGACTCCTCCACCTATCATTGTGTTGCATCTAGTCGTCACGCTACACCTCATCGTGCAGCACCATGCTGCTCATGCTTGTTGTCCCATTGTGCCACTGCTGCACTATGTCATGGTTGTCCCATTGTGCCACTACTGCACAACGTCATGGTTGTCCTATGTATCCACCATGAACCATTGCAGCACTATGTATTTGTTGTCCTATGTATCCACCATGAAACATTGCAACACTAAGTACTAGTTGTCCCATGTTGTACCATTGTACCATTGTTGTCCCATTGTGCACTATATGCCATTGACCATTGCCATCCCATTGTTGTACCATATTTCACCAAGTTGCCTTTGTTGTCCCATTGCTTATCATTGCAGCACCATGTAGCATTGTTGTCCCACCGTTGCACCATACTTCTTGCTGTCCATACTACTGCATGTCCATCATTACCATGTTGTCCCATCGTTGCACCATACTTCTTGTTGTCCATACTGCTGCATGTCCATCATTACCATGTTGTCCCATTGTTGCACCATACTACACAATGTTGCCTTCATCATGTTGCCACCGATCACATCATTATGCTATTGTACTCATTGTGCATTGTTGCAATTCTGGGACTGGTTAGGGAACTAACCACAGACCCTAACAGCCCATCAAAACTAGCCCAGAATTGCACTTAATGACTGATGTTCTCTCACAGAGATGCTACCCTCCATGCTGCCCCTTTGAGGTAGTTTTAGGCCCAACACTTTTACCTATCTCCCTAACACAACTGTGGCATCCAAATGCCTAACTAATAGCACTTGCCAGCACCCAAACACATTCATTTTGCATGTCGTCACTAGGGCTCTTCTCTTGTTGTGGTCAAGGCTGCCTTGCTGCGTCTAGATTAGGGCAGCGTATAGGAACAGGTATGGGCAGCGTATAGGACCAGTTATGGGTAGCGTATAGGAGTCTTTTTACTGCAACCATGGCATCCCTTTTTGTTGCATCTAAGGGTTGTCTCAAACCCTTCCAAAATAGCGTATGGATCAGGGCATGACTGCGTTTAGCTAGGGCTTGATATGACCTGCGTTTAGGGCATGATAGGACTGCGTTAGTTTATGAACAAACTGCGGCTAGGGCTCCAAGATTAAGGCTATTGAAGTTCCCTTAAACAGTGGACAGAGAAGCTCCCTTAAACAGTGGACAGAGCTCCCTTTGAACTGCGGCGAAACCTTCACAAGACCTGTGGCTAGGGCATCCTTCTTTTGCTGCGTATAGGGTCTCCTTCTAGACCTGCGTTTTTCCCTTAGAGATTCTTCTTTCCACTAAAACCCAAAACAAGTGGAGAAGAAGAAATCTCAAGAGAGTTGTGTGTTCAAATGATTTGCGAGGCACTTGTATTTATACCAAAACGGGGAGCACAAGTGGGGGCAGTTTAGTTTCTGGCCAACCTTGACGAATTGTCCCATAACACAAATAAATTCATATCTCCATGAATACTTATCAAAATCGGATGATTTTTAGATCAATCCTACATCTCTTGATGAGATGGATCCAAGAAAAATATCAGTTGCCATAAATAAGATGACCCACATGGAGTTTGGCCCTAGTTGACAATTTTAACACCATCATTTCTGATGTATGGAGAGACCAAAGACATTGCCCGTTAATTAATGTTGTTGCAGTATGCCTCCAAGGGGCAATGTTTATGAAGGTTGTTGATTGCAGTGGAATAGAGAAAGATACATCTTTCATATCCACAATTCTTATTGAGGCAATAGAAAGTGTGGGGCCACATAATGTTGTCCAAGTCATTACGGACAACGCACAGGTTTGTAAAGTTGCAGGTTTGAACCTTATGCTTGCCAAGATTGGTGATATTGAATGAATTAATGAAATATATGTAGCAGCAAAATAAATTCCAATGTTCATACCCAATCATTTAATGTCCCAGGCCAGATATCGAGATTTTGCAAAGTTAGAGCTACTGATGGTACTTTGTTTTTAATCAATATTATTTGTATTGGAAATTCTTAATTTTAATTACAAATTTATATATGATTTTTCATTTGAGATTTGACTTTTTGAAACTTGTAGGTTGTTGAAACTCGTTTTGTCTCCCACATTCTTGTCATAAAGAGGCTTGTGGAGGTGAGACAGGCATTACAAGCAATGGTCATTGACCCTCTTTAGGAATCATGGAGGACTTCCACTTCTGATAGAAGGCAAAAAATCAAGTCCATCATTCTTGATGATGCATAGTGGGACAAGGTCCAATATCTTCTGCAGTTTACTGAACAAATCTTGACCTTGATCAGAGTATTTGACACAAATACACATTGCTTGGAGGAATTTTATGAAAACATTGATAGTATGTTGGAGAGGATAAGGGAAATTATCAAGGCAAGTGAAAATGACCCTTTCGAAACACTCTATTATGAAGCGAAGGACATAGTTAGAAAAGGGTGTAACAAAATGACCACACCATTACACCTTCTGGCCTATGCATTGCACCCCAAATATTATCATTGCAAAATTTTGTCTTTACCTAGTAAAACAGTGTCAAACAAGGATTCTGAAGTGGTACAAAGATACAAGACATCATTGAGGAAAATTTATAAAGATGTGGGAGTTGCAATGGAAGTATGCCAAGAATTTGGAAGATTTGTACAAACTACTGGTAGCTTTTTAGATCCATTATCTATGGATGATCGAGGGCATCTTGATCCTATTACTTGGTGGGGCTTCCATTGTGGGGATAGCATTCATCTCTCCACTCTAGCCACTAGGTTGTTATCACAGGTTGCTAGTTCCTCATCAACTGAGAGGAATTGGAGTACATATGGCTTCATCCATTCAATGAAGAGAAATACATTGAGAGCAACAAACGTTGAGGATCTTGTGTATCTTCATTCCAACCTCTGTCTTCTATCACATGTTGAACCAGAGTATAAAAAATGTTTGAGCAAGATGTGGGATGTGGAGTCTAAAATCTCTGACTTGAACCTAACACAGAATGCCATGAATCACCTCAACCTACTTGAGGATATTGTTCCACCACCTATCCAACCTACTGATGCAACTTCCTACATTCTAGGACCCCCATCATCTATTCATGATGTAGAGTTGCAATATGCAAAAGATAATGCAGATCCATTTGAGGATATGTAAATGTATTTACTATTATCATTTACGATATTATCCTTTTTGTATAAGGGAGGATGCATCATTTCAGTGTTTTAGTCTTCATATTTATGATATATCATATATCTAATGGTTTCAATTCTAAAAGTATTTGATGCTTTCAGGGAGTATTTGATTTTTGAACTCTAAAAGTGTTTTTTTAATTTTAAAAATAGTATTATATTTTAATTTTTTTGTAATTGACATATCCTTGCCGTATCTGGATCCTGGATTTTCAAAAAACTATCGAATCTGTATCCGTATCCAAATCCTGATAACTTAGAGATTAACTAAGTGAAAATTTGTTAAAAGTAACGAAATACTAATTCACCCCCCTCTTAGCATTTCCAACGATAAAATCAACTTTAGTGAGTTTGCTCAAGATCGGACAAGTGGAAAACTCAAGATCCTATCAAGAGAGAGTGTCAGAACAAGAGATCTGGTGATGAAGCAATGATGACAAGGTCTCTTCAGTCTGATGGCCGAGGGTAGGCGGGTGAAGATTGATAAAATCTTTCATTATTGTGGTTTCAAGTGTTGCAAATCAGATCATAGTATTTATGTTAAGGATGTGGATTCTTTTGATTGTGATATAAATAGATGATTTGATTATCATGAAGACAGTTAGGATTTGATTCTTGGCATAAAGGTTATGTAGAAGGATAGATTTGAGTTAATAGACTTGGGTTTCCTTCATTTCTCTCTTCACATCCAAGTTTTGCAATTGGATGATGGTACTTGATTTCTCAACTTAAGTGTGCTCTTAATTTATTGAAAAGATTTAAGACGGAAGGTTGTAGTCCTTGTTCTATCCCATATCAGCCAAGAGTCAATCTGATGAAAGAGAGTAGCTTTGAAAAAGGTTCATGCTACACTGTATAGACAACTTGTTGGAAGCCTTATTCACCTGACTCTTAGCAGACCTAACATTGTATTTGTTGTTAGTTGGTATTTAAGGGTGGGGTGTTACAATGTGTAAATGTTTGGATAAGATCATATATGTAAACCAAACTTATTTTGAGTGAAAAGAAAATAGTAGTCACAACCACTTAGTGAAAATAGAAAGCTATTTCAGTTATAATAGTTGATCTTTTATGAAAGGTCGCAACTAAAGGACTAAATAGTACAAAGAGAGAACATTTGACATATTGTAATCTTTGGATTGCATTTTCTCCTCTCAAGTTATTGAAAATATCCATCGTTGTATTATGCCCTGGTAATATACTATATTAATTTGGGTATTTTCCATTAGCTACCATATTTTTTGGTCTTTCTTTCTCTTTATGTTTGGAGACTTATATGATCATGGAACCTATTATCAAATTCCAAATGCTTGGAGAATTGCTCATTACCATGGGTAGTTTCTCCAAACTGTAAATATCTCCATTTAATAAGATATTTTTTTATGTTTTCTGATCCTAAATTCTTAGTGTGAGAATCCATGATACTTACGGGCTCCATCTGGGCTTTTGCCCTTATTCACTAAATGTTGGTAAGTTGATTTGGATAGGTATATAATTTCCTATTCTCTTTCAGTTACAAAGCAATTCTAACTCATACACTATTTCTCATACTCTTCACTGTCTCTTAAAAGGTTCATAAAATCCTCTTGATAATTTGTATTTAATTTAATATTAAAATATGTCTGCTTATATCATTTTAATCTTAAGTACAGCCAATCTCCTTGAATATTTTATGTTCAGTTTTCCTTGTATCAGCTTGTTGTTTTGTTGTAGTTTGTGTTGTATGGAAGTTTTCTTTAAGACGTCTCAAGCTTTCTTGCATTTTTTGTATATGTTCTTTGATCTCACTAGCACTTGCTCACTTCTCATATGTATGTCTTAATACTCAGGGTTTCATTTCCATATAAGGCCAGTAAAGGAGTCATCTTGGGGTTCATATCCATATTGGGTCTTTGGTATCCTGTATCCACAATGATCTTATGGCTTTAGAGAGACTACTATTACATTTACATTTCATGATAAGTAAATTGACTCAATCACAGTCACTGAATCATATTCCCTTTACCAACTATCATGCAACCTCAATCTTGACCAAGGCAATCTCTCTTTTGGGTAGTAATACTAGCATTTTTAGAGGCTTACTCTGACATCAGTTAGAGCAATAATGAAGTGTGCTATGAAGATTTCTTCAACAAAATTCCTAGACAATCAATCCTTAACTTTACGATGGTTTCCATGGATAAGGTTAATCAAACCTTGTTTATATGATAGTACATACAACAACCACTGCTTTCAATTTACACAATACTTACATGAAAAGCTCTGCTGCATTTTGGAGATGAAAAGCAGATGTCTGGTCCTTCAGTGTTGAGGAATCATGCTCTCTCCCTGGAGCAAATTCAATGTTCCCTAAGTGTAATATAGCTGCCAGAATGCGGAATATAGCTTCCTGACACAATATCAGTGATAAGACACTAAAAATCAGTAACATTGCCTTTTAAATTACCTAGCCCTCAATTAGCTCCATGTTAATTCGATTTTGAAAGTGCGCTGAATGGTATATTTGTACATACATCAAAAATATGTGCACCTGTTCTTCAAGATTTATGCCAACTACATCCATGGCTCTCCGTGTTTTAGAATATTCCTCAGCATTGTTCACCCCATCCAACTCATACGTATTGCTCTGGTTCAGATAGTGGAATATTCTAGTATCCCCCAGCTTATACATATCACGATCCTTGGTAAATGAAGAACAAGTCAGATAGTAATAAAGGAGCATTGACTAAGAAAGATAAATATGAAAATGACAGCACAAATATTTCCCAACGACAATATTTCAAATTTATTCTAAAACCTTCAGACTAAGTTCACTAATCAGCTAACCTCAGGGGAAGCACACAGTTGATAAAAACAATGGTAGTTCCTCTCAGGATCTGATATCTGCACCACTCGAGATCTCTCCAGAAGGTAGGTCCTAATAGCAGCTCCAGATATCTTTCCATTCTTGTCAAACTGTATTTCTACAAATTTTCCAAAGCGGCTGTACAAAATACACACATGATGCCAATCAGCATAACTCAAGCAGCCGTCTATATTGTGTGAATCTAGAGAAATGTGTCTGAAAGTTGAAACAAGGAGCACACACCAATCAGATGGTAAGGGTAAGCAGACAAACTTAAGAAAAACCTTTAAAACCATATTACACCCAAATAAGATGAAAGCAGCAAGCACAGACTAAGTTTGCAATATTAAATGCAATAAAAATTACACAATCTCCATTATGCATGTCAATTGAACAACCAGAACACATATTTAAATCCTGAGGAATGGTAACTTGGAAAGTTCATAACAGGAAAAGATTCATGCAACCGTAACATGGAGGTGATGATGCAACATAAGACAAAATCCATGCATCTCTAAAACCATATGACACCCAAATAAGATGAAAGCAGCAAGCACTCGAGATCTCTCCAGAAGGTGGGTCCTAATAGCAGCTCCAGATATCTTTCCATTCTTGTCAAACTGTATTTCTACAAATTTTCCAAAGCGGCTGTACAAAATACAAACATGATGCCAATCAGCATATCTCAAGCAGCTGTCTATATTGTGTGAATCTAGAGAAATGTGTCTGAAAGTTGAAACAAGGAGCACACACCTATCAGATGGTAAGCGTAAGCAGACAAACTTAGGCAAAACCTTTAAAACCATATGACACCCAAATAAGATGAAAGCAGCAAGCACAGACTAAGTTTGCAATATTCAATGCAATAAAAATTACACAATCTCCATTATGCATGTCAATTGAGCAACCAGAACACATATTTAAATCCTGAGGAATGGTAACTTGGAAAGTTCATAACAGGAAAAGATTCATGCAACCGTAACATGGAGGTAGTGACGCAACATAAGACAAAATCCATGCATCTCTAAAACCATATGACACCCAAATAAGATGAAAGCAGCAGGCATTCGAGATCTCTCCAGAAGGTAGGTCCTAATAGCAGCTCCAGATATCTTTCCATTCTTGTCAAACTGTATTTCTACAAATTTTCCAAAGCGGCTGTACAAAATACACACACGATGCCAATCAGCATATCTCAAGCAGCTGTCTGTATTGTGTGAATCTAGAGAAATGTGTCTGAAAGTTGAAACAAAGAGCACACACCTATCAGATGGTAAGGGTAAGCAGACAAACTTAAGCAAAACCTTTAAAACTATATGACACCCAAATAAGATGAAAGCAGCAAGCACAGACTGAGTTTGCAATATTCAACGCAATAAAAATTTCAAAATCTCCATTAAGCATGTCAATTGAACAAACAGAACACATATTTAAATCCTGAGAAATGGTAACTTGGAAAGTTCATAACAGGAAAAGATTCATGCAACCGTAACATGGAGGTAATACGCAACATAAGACAAAATCCATGCATCTCTAAAACCATATGACACCCAAATAAGATGAAAGCAGCAAGCACAGAATAAGTCCGTATTTTCCAATGCAATAAAAGTAACACAATCCCCATTATGTATGTCAATTGAACAAACGCAACACGTTCTTAAATCCTGAGGAATGGTAACTTGGAAAGTTCATAACAGGAAAAGATTCATGCAACTGTAACATGCAGGTAATGACGCAACATAAGACAAAATCCATACATCTCTGAATCTCACCTTGAGTTATCATTCCTGACTGTTTTTGCATTGCCGAATGCCTCTAGAACTGGATTTGACTGGAGAAATCTCAAAATCAGCATTTATATTAGGAAAGTGAGAATCAACTTCTTGACAAATACTATAAGGCCCAATGCATGTGGTCCTTTCGAGCCATATCATTCAGAGGTCTAAATATGGATTCATTTATATTTTATTTGTGCCAGAAGGTGTTATGCTTTCATCTATAAAAAAAACCACCTGACGACTATCTGGATTTCATTTGAGAAAAACTTATGGAAAATAAAACTTACTTCAAGAACTTGCTGCTCAACAGTTCTATTATCCGTCACAGATCGACCCCCCATATAAGCTAAATACTGCATTATCAGTTTTGTGGTCTCTGTTTTACCTGCTCCACTTTCCCCACTAACCAGAATTGATTGACTTAGCTGTTCATTGATCATTGCCCTGTAATGAAATCAACCAGTAAAACCATGTGTGACAAAAAAACATTCAATCAATTTTCTCTTGTCAGATTCAGGGGCAATGCACCTGTTCCTACTGAAAATTCACCTGTATGAAGCATCAGCGACTGCAAAAACATGAGGATTCAATTGTCCAAATGGTGCTCCTCTATACTGCTCCATCATGTGAACATCATATAAGTGCGGAAGCTTTGTAAAAGGGTTAACAGCAATCAAGATATTTCCTGTATAAGTCTGCCATCAGGAGAAAAAAAATTATGAAATACCCTATAATCAATTGCTCAGGACAGGATAAAAATCAACTGACTTCTGAAAATAGTAATTATTTGCTGATGAGAAAAATGCATGATGTATAAAATGAATATAGGATCTTCTTCCTCGCTATAAAGGACAAACAGCGAACAACTTTCTGATGATAAGGATATTTGAGTAAAAGTATGCTTTTAATTCCCAAAAGAAAATGAAAAAACTACCATTGACTAACAACGTTCTCAGAACTCTGTCAACCAATCTCAAATACCATCCACAATGAGGTCTAGAAAGCCTTCTACAAAACAGCGTGCCTCTTTTGCAGATTAATGCTACAGCAGATATGTGCTAGTCTTTTTCAGATACTGCTAATATAATAGAACAGAGCTGCGCTTCACAGTTCCATCCTAACTAAACACTGCAGCAATTCAACACTTCTGAAACTTGAGCAATAAACTCAGAAATTTAAAATTTTAGCTCACCATGAAAACCCGCTGCACCAGGATTGCATAAAAACTAACAGTACAATAAATCACCACAGATAGTTTCTCAAGAACTTCTATATGGTTATTTCAATTTGGCCCACAGAAGAAATTACAGTTCCAATAGTTCACACACAAAATCTTAAAGCCTACTAGCATACTTCTTGTTTCAACAAAATAATAAAATATAGTATGGTTCCACTAACATACTTCTTGTTACAACAAAATCTAGCACTCCCATATGATATAAGTCTTAAGCATCAAGGGGCTAGCTTTGTGCACTCAAGAAGGCTACAGGAGTGAGTCACCACAGTAGCTCTTCACACACTTTGGTTGGCTCTTCTTCAACTCGAGGGTGGCTTTTGTAAAG